>UCOH01005796.1:0-11115 GCA_900474275.1 Synergus japonicus
CTCACTATATAGCACTATATAAATATTTTTCCTGAAACACCCTAAAACCACTCGAGATTTTACGTTGTTCTATCCACCATTTTTAAATCGCCCGAACTACCATACGAATAGTACGAATGCGCTCGCGGTCTTGTTCGCGCGCGAACATTTGAAATGCTAGTAATTCTGCATTATTAATTGAAATACCAAACGTTGTAAGTATTATTAAAGCTGCATTGTTTATTCAATGTAATACAAATATACATTTATAGCAATTATACAATTGCAAAATACTTTCCTTTGGACGAATTGAAATGAATATTGTACATTGCAAATATGACTAATTCATTAGCACTCTATTCACTAACGAATTAGTCAAAATTTTCACTAATTATAGATAGTAAGAAAAGATTACTAATTCCTAACTAGTGTTTTAGTGAAAAGCTTAAATATCACTATTTCACTAGTCAAATGTTAAATTACTATTTCAATTAGTAAAAATTTCGCTAATTCAGATTTAGAGAGCAGAGAGAAGTGTACCGGAAAGAAAAAATCGAAAAGACCAAAGAAGTTTTTTATTGTTGAGTAAATGAGAAAGTTAAGAAGTTGTAAGCAATCAGAAAAAAGAAGGGAAAGAAGGATAAGTGTAAAATAGCTTATAAATAAAATCGAACTTTACACCTAACGCAATAGTGACGTACACAATGACACTATTTCCGCGTATTACAATATATTTATTAGATAGAAATTTATTTCCTTATTATTACGTCCCTACAATGACTATAATGCAGGCATTAGAAATCTTTAATGACAGTCTCAACCCTGTACAATGCAGTATCGAAAGATAAAGACTTAAGCTTTATTCTGAGACCAACAAAAAACATGCCTTTTTTCTGCAAAACTCAAAAATATTTTCATTTTCAAAAAAATCCGTCAAATTTTCAATTTTATAAAAAATGGTTATAAACATTCGATAGACCATGGAAAAAGCTATCAAAAACATCTGGGACAAAATTTTGTATATTCCATAGGAAAGGTGCTTAATACCTTCAAAGTAGCACGAAACCGCATAAAATCGAAAAAATTCGAAAAATTCCCCCTCCCCTATCGCGGTAAATTTTTATCCAATCGAAAAAATCTGCTTCCTCTAAAGTTGTACTTAGTAGAACTACACTCTACCTAAGTTTGAGTTCGGTCAGACAAAGTCGAATTCTGAGGGTGGTACACTTGAGGAATAGACGTGTGCATTTTGTCGGATCGAATATAGCATTTTCCATTCCACGTGCGTTCATTATCGAATCGAATTTTTCGATTGGATCGGCGCGTCCGTCGAATTTCTAAAATCCGACACTTCGGATGGGTTTTTTCCATTCAATCGATGTGTCCGTCCAATTTTGATAAATATATTCCATATTACGGTTTTTATATTCGATTGGCCCATGCATGACGTGAGGCGGAAAATCCCATATTTTGTAAGTGCATTAGATTAAATCAGTTATTTACTTTTTTTTTTTAGTTTTTTTTTACATATATCTTTCAATTAGTTTCATCATTAAATCGAAAGAAGTCGTTAATTCATATAAATAAATTAGTTAAAAATTAAAATGTGAAAAGAAAATATATTAAAATTAAAAAATTTAGAAACAATTCGAAAAAATTGAATTTTAAATTAATATACTCCGAACTTTTAAAGATTTCAACTTTCACCAGCAAGGCCAAAACATCTCAGAATGGTGAACCGATGACCATTAATAAACCATTTATTACGAATAAAATGAAAATTTGTGCCTAAATAAAAATACGGAATTTTTGGAACTTAGCTTTATTATTCTTTTTATTCAAAAAATTATTCAAATACCACGAGATACGTTTGATGCTAAGATACGTTGCTGCCCCATTTAATTAAGGAATATATTTATCTGTATACAAATTTAAAAACCTTAAAGGAAAAACTATAGTTTCATGTAATGTATGGGCTATGTATGAAATACATGTTTAAGTTTTGACATGCCTTAAGAATTATTTATTTATCCATTAGCGAAAATAACGCGCGCGATTCCTTACTTATCTATCTTACCAACTAAATTGACTGATCAAATTTAGAAGAAAGTATAGTCTACTGACTATATTTAAAAATTTTTAAATAAAATATATCTCGGAAAAAATCTTCGCTAAATTTGTCATAATTATATTAGTTTTACATGAAGCAGAAATCTAATTTAATTAAGATATTATATTGAAAGTCTAAAGCCGACCTATCGAATCGAAAAAAACGATCCGACGGGAGCACTGGTCGAATGTCAGTTTTTCGACATTCGACGGACGCGCCGATCGATTCGAAAAAACCGATCCGACGGGAGCACGGATCGAATGTCAGTTTTTCGACATTCGACGGACGCGCTGATCGAATCGAAAAAACCGACCCGACGAGAGCACGGATCGAATGTCAGTTTTTCGACATTCGATAGACGCTCCGATCGAATCGAGAAAACCGATCCGATGGGAGCACGGATCGAATGTCACTTTTTCGACATTCGAAGAGCATCCAAAATCGAATTAAAGTCGGATCGAATATTTTTGCACACGTCTATTGAGGAATAATGCCCCATATGAGTTGTGACATGTATGTCATATTTAGCGCGCTATATTCATTTAAAACTATATGAATAACTTAAATCGATCGGGCTATCGCCTTACACAATGATTCGATGTAACTGCGAAAATCTGGAGGTATCAAGCGAGCGAGCTGAGTACCCATTCTCAGAGCAATTTTCCCTTTTAGAGGAACAACATCTTTGTAATAATTATCCGCTACGCTTTAAGTCAATATAGAAGTCTTAAGGTGAAGATTTGTGAATAACTTAATTCTAGAAATCATGGTGTGAAATAGGGTGATACTGCTAATTCGTTTTGTGTGCATTTGATTTTTTATAGCGTGACGGATAAAATCATATCGAGATTCCAATGAGAGGTTGATAGTTTCGATGTTATGGAGACAAGTTGTGAGGTCAAATTGAGCATAGAATTGATACCATGGGTCGTTAATTGCCGAAATATTGTCCATCGTTTCTGCTTCGAACAAGTCCGCCCTTTGTCATCTTCGAGTTCATTCATTTCTTCAATCACCATCTCATCAACAAATTCACCTAAATTTATTTGTAGAGTGAGACCCTCTGAGAGGAAAATGTATTTGACGTGTTATTTGCTCTCACATTTATTTATCTTATGTATGTCTGAAATGTATGTCTCTTCATGATTTCTGTTGGCCAGTTCAATTGTTGATGGATTGAACCTTGGTGATATCCTTTATTTGATTGACTCTTATTGATGCTCGGTGAATTTTAATGCTATGTTAGCATTTTAGGCAACAATTATTGGCTGAGTTCTTTTCGGTTCCGTTGAGAATGGAACTAAGAGATGAATGGTTCAGTCAAAGATGTAGGACGGGTAAGGAGTTTGTGCTCGGGTATTTTTTAAGGCGGTTGAATGGATTCCACTATTTATTTCCACAAATGGAGAAGTATGAAATTCATTTCAATATAATTCAACAAATTCTAAATCGAGTCCGAATATCGATGGCAGTTGTTGATTATGCTGACCTTCATCAAATTTCTCTTGCATTATTTCCATGTGATTCCGTCTATAAGGTCTCTAACGGCGATTTGCACATGTTGGGGATGGGAGTTCGAATACTCATATCGTGTGTCTCGTACGACGAGTCGGTCTCCGAAAAACCTGAGAAACCTGAAAACAATGACTTTTCGGATTTCCGAATGAAGTCTGTCATTTTGCAGACTTATGATCGCAACGGTAGTATTCAAAAACAGGGGAGTGATGTACATTTGACCGCCAACCAGGCAAGACTAGTTGTGATGTTCGAGAATTCGATAATTTTGATTTATCTGAATTATTTTTAGTTGTAAAAGTTGAAGAGCAATTGACAACAAACGATCAGTTTGCTCTCTCAACAAATTTAAGGAATATTCGATTTAAAAATTGTAAATGATATGTCATCAGCCAAAGAGTCAAACAACAAATGATTTGATCTCTTTCTCTATTAATTCGTATTTTTATTGAAACGACCTTAGTTATAATAATGATAAAATTGTGATAATTAATTAGATAAAGACTTGTTTTGTAATTTGATTTTGAATTTAGGAATTTTGTGTAAAATTATTGATTGCTTTGCTCTCGTAATATCAGCTGATTTGGGTCCATAGTAGATCAACAATAACAGAGACGATATTATTGAAAGTAAAGACTGGCATTTAAATTAAAATTTTCATGATTTTTTGGAGATGGGTGATCCGAAGAAAGAACCCTTATCTTGCGGCATGTGCAATAATGCGTAACCATTTATTTTGTTTTCTCACAGCAGAATCGCCAAGGAATAATGAAGCAATGATTGTTTTTTGGGAAGACTTTCGATGTGTATGTATATATATTTATGAATGCGAACATGTATGTTTGTGTTGCGATTATGATTCGTTTGAGTGCGTGCTATATTCTGAATTATATACCACGCAAGGGGGGTATGTGTCATGTATGTCATATTTAGCGCGCCTATATTATTATACATATTTAGCTTTTTTTTCATACTAAATGTGGGGTTGAGTCGACACTTCGTCCAACAGTAGAATGCATATTTTGTCAATTTCATTCATAGTTGATCCTTTTTCTGTTAGGTGATCTACTACGATTTTGTTAACTCCCGCCTTTAAAGTGACTTGACTAAGAAATTGTTTCAAAGATCTAAGACTAGGTAAAACAAACAGCCTACTTATTACTCGGTAACAAGCACCAGATTGTTTTAATATTGCCAAAGCTAAAGTTTTGTCTTCAAATGTAAATCTTCTACCCTACAAGTGGAAAGTCAGAAAATATAAAGCTTAAATATTAAAGACCATATTTTGAATGAAAGACAAATATGACGTATAAAGTTTAACACTACAATATATATATATTTTTTTTTTATTTCAAGTGAACACACTTTTGAAGCCGGTGTCATCCGATCGAGCTCAAACTTGCACAAAGTTTAGACCTACTGATTATTAGTTACCAGACCAAATTTGAAAGAGATCGGTCAAAAACTTGCCGAGTTGGAGGGGGTGGAATTTTGACATTTTGGTCAAACAGCCCCTCCTGTTTTGGATCCATGTAACTAATACATATGGTACTTAGAAAATTTTGTCCAACACATTTTCGACAGATTTTTCTTCAATCTTTTTAAAAAGAAAATAAAAATACTTTTTAATCCAAAATTTAAACGATTTTTCTTTAAATCAAAAATATTTTTGCCTTCTTCTCAAAGAGGAACGACTTCTCAAAGAGGAACGACTACGAGGTCCAAAAGTGGCCTGAGACTTGTTTATCTATCAAAATTAACGTCGAGTATCTCAAAACACCCATGATGCTAGCTCTCGAATAAATATTTTTGAAAAGTTACAAAAAATGGCGAAGATATGGGACTTTGAAATTTCTTGGATCTTTTGTCTGGAAACATCATATCTTTGGTTCTAATTAACCGATTTAGCTTTTTAAGGACAGAAATATTTTTTAATAAAATTTACTTTCACACCAAAAAAATTCAAAGTGAAAAAAGGTTTTTTTGACTTCTTTTTGTAAACTCAAAAAACAAAAATTGCTTTTTTGAAAAAAAGCAATTTTTTATTTTTTTTTTATATTATTGCCAAATAAAGGTCTACATGTACTTTAAAAGTTCTGTAAATTTCATCGTGGACAAGTCAGTAGTTTATGAGAAAAAAATTAAAATGTAACGTCGTGCATGACGTTCTAACCAGTTCTAACACACCACGTCATGCCGGATATTGCATTTTAATTTTGTGAGCAATAACATACATTAAACAGTTTTTAAACAAACATTGTAATGACTATGCTTATTGCCTCCCTACAGCATCATTCAGAGAAACATAATATGACCAAACTTTATGACGATAAATATATGATAATTAAATGAACAAGTATAAATATTAAACAATAGTATACAAAGATTTTGAGATAAATATAAAATCCAACACTTACCTTAATAAAATTTCTTTTCCATTTCCAAGTAGAATTACAAAATACAAATAAAACTTTATTCCATAAAGTAAAACGATAAGAATATATATTCTCAAAAACCCAACTTCACACAGACTGAAGTAAAAATATTAATGAACAAAAATAATCGAAGCGAATTTCAGTAAGCATCAACCCATTTCATACAGACGTGAAAGAAGAGGGGAAAGGGGAAGAAGCGAACAATATACGTCGACGATTCTGAAGTGAATAAAAAATGACTTTCATGTAGAGAATAAGGGGCCAAGAGAAAATTTGAAAATCAATAATAATTTTAAGGGATTTTACGATTCTTTATGGAATATAAAGTGATTTAAAGGACATTAAGGAGGATTAAAGAATTTTACGAAATTTCAGATTTTGGTGGTTCACGCTATTATGTATAGCGTGTCACCAGCCCCTCCACCTTCAATAGGCGATGAAATACAGGATTTCTAATTAAGCGCATTTGAAGCTTTGGTGGTGCAGTGGAGCGCATTTGAAGTACTTTGGAATGAGCCAAGGCAAAATTAAAAATGTTAATTAGTACGGTAATTATGAATAGCGTGTCACCAGCCCCTCCACCTTCCATAGGCGATGAAATGCAGGATTTCTAATTGAGCGCATTTGATGTTTTTAGCGGTACAACGGAGCGCATTTGAAGCTCTTTGGAATGAGCCAAAGTAGAATTAAAAATGTTAATTAGTACGCTAATTATAAATATCACCAGCCCCCCCCCCCACAATCATTGGGCGCTGAAATACAGAATTTCTAATTGAGCGCATTTGAAGTTTTTGGTGGTGCAGTGGAGCGCATTTGAAGTTCTTTGGAATGAGCCAAGGCAAAATTCAATATGTTAATTGGTACGGTAATTATGCATAGCGTGTCACCAGCCCCTCCACCTTCAACAGGCGATGAAATGCAGGATTTCTATTTGAGCGCATTTGAAGTTTTTGGTGGTGCAACGGAGCGCATTTGAAGCTTTAATGAGCGTCGCTCCTACGTCAGTTCCGTCCGCTTGCCGACAAGACGGAAGACGAAATTCTAATCGCCATTTCGTTCTCGACTGTGTTTCTGTGCACTTGTGCTGTCAATCAATTTTTAAAGACTTTTATAATTCATATTGAGGAAGCCCTGATTAATTGTATTAGTTTGTCACGATTGGATATCATAGTGTCAAGGAGCATAAAATTCTTAATCATCAATTGGGCGTGAGTTCCATAATTGTGGACTTCAGAGATTAGGCGTTGCCCTTAAATTTATAAAAGAAACGAAAGTTATTTTAAGGTATGTCCTTCGCTTTGTCCTTTGTGAAGTATTCTTTTGTTTCCGGACTCAGTCCGAGATCATTTGTTATCTTGTTTATTTGATTATCTTGAAAATGATTACTATTTTCTTTTATGATTGAATTGGTAGTAATTGCTAAGTTTCCAAAATGACGTGTTTGTTAAAAGTAGTAATGGTGATCAAAATCAAAGCTACAGAGGTTTAATACAATTAAAGTTTATTTAAATTAACAGGATTGCTTAATTCACAAAATATCGATGATTTCTAATATGAATAATAAATTTAAGGTATAATCCAGATTCTGAGAGAAGTTTCACAAACTTAGCAAGAAATAACTAGATGTAAAGATATGAAATAACTCGCGAATCAATGAGTAAACATTGATTTAAAAGATGTTTGAGATTTAAGGGATATAAATTAACAAAAGAAAAGTGTGATGAGTTAAAGAAACTTGAGGAGACGCAACACAATAAAATTTAGTCAAGAAAAGTGAAAAGACTCAAAGTAATGCACAAAGATGTGATCAACTCATGAGACATAGAAAAAACTCAAGAAGATCATGAGACATAGAGAGACACAAGAAGACGTGAACTTCTAGGATACGAAAATGTAACTCAGTAGATAATTCAAAGAAGCTCTGAACTCGTATGAGATCAAAGTATAACTGAGGTGAAGAGTCTTTCTAAGGTTCAGAGGTACATTTTTAGAGAAAGCAAGAATATTAGAAAAAGTAGCATTTGAATTTTATGATGGTTAGATCTGAACGGTCAAAGAGTACCTGGACCTTAGCGCGCATAGAACTTTTAAACATAGAATTGTAGCAAGACCAGTAATAAGCTAGGTCTTTGGTAGAATCATAAAAAGGTTAAAGATTTGGGGAATTCCAGATTTTCTTAATATGAATGGAAAACCCAGCAAATATACTCATTGGCAGAGAAATAGTATTATAGAGAGAAATACTAAAATATTATGTTTCTAAACTGAGACTTAACATTATTGTTATTAGTAAGCATGTCTTTTTTATAAAGGAATATACAATTATTTGATTAAACAGTGTTACATAATTTATGATCTGTTTCAACCGCCATTTTGGAAATATATTAAATATTTGAAATTGCTTTTATTTAATAGTGCTTAACTTTAATAAATTCACATGAATAATTTATTAAATATTGTTTAAACTGATTTCTTAAATTGAGGGTCAAAACTCTAATATCTATTATATTTGAAAATCTAATGATTTAAGTTGTAATTTAAGTTGTAAATTGAGTACTGTGTTTATTGTAAAATCATAAATGACTCATTCTCATTGGTAAATCATGAACCCCTTACCTCGACCCCTCTACTTGTTGAGTTATACTGGATAATAATAATTATTAAATTCGTTTTAAAATAATTTGAATCTCTTTTGGTTATTTTTGAGAGTATAAAAATATCCTGGCGTCCATAAAATTAAATTGAGTAAAAATAAGCGCCTAAACAAAGTAGTAAGTTCAGGTGCCAAGTAACCTTTTGGTAAATTAATATTTGGTTAATAATATATTGAAAATAGGTTAAAAAAAAAAGGTGATAATAAGTATAGATATAGCATCGAAGTGAGCAACACCGTTGACTGAGAGTAACACTCGGTGTCTAATATTTGTGTATCTTCTAAGTTTAACCTTTCTTCTTATCTGTATATTTCAATAAAATGTACAGTTTAAGTTTACCATTTTTCTGATTTATTAACAACATTATATTATTATACATATATTAAAGTATAAAGACTGTGTACCATTTTCCTGTTTTATTGTTATTAAACCACCAGACATAATCCCGGCACAGTGACAGAGGCAGTGTTTTTTGCACCTCGTGTAGCCATTAACACCTCTTATCTAGGAATCTATAGTCTACGGGGGATTCCAAATGAACGATGAAAAAAATATTTTCTTTTTTATTTATCCTAGTGACAATAGTTTGTGGTGACTTAAAAACACATTCTATACAGAAAATCACAATTTTCTTTATAATGAAGTAATAAATTATATATTAATTAAAATAATTTATGTAAAGTATTATAAGCTTTTATTTTTATTACAATATAATAAAAATAATATTATCATTGTTATAATATTATATAATATTATTATATAATAATATAATAATAGTATAATTGTTATAATATAATTTAATATAGTATAGAATATAATACTTCATATAATTATAAATTTTTTTTTACTTTGCCGATTCCGACCTGAAGTATTTCTATTTTTTGCATTTTTTGGCATTTTGACAAGATTTCAATTATTTCGCGATCATCCTGTTTAAGACCATCTTAGCATAGGACATTCCCTCGACATCAATAATAAAAATTTCTTATTGATTTATTAATAGTTATTATTTATATTTATTTATAATTATTTATTATTTATTTGTTATTATTGTTATTATTTTAGAATATTATTAACTATATACATGTTTATTTATTATACATACAGAGTGTTTAATAAGTTCCGGGACGGTTGGATATTTCCTCAGGTAAAATATTAAAAAAAAAAAATGAAGGTTATTCCTGAAGTCAGTTTCAACGGGGAATTGAATGGTGACCTTTATTTCGACCTTGAAGTTGACCTTCATGGCTTTTTGAAGATCAACTTTGGGTTTTTCAATGGAAACCCCCTTTTCTTACATCTTTTTTTACCTTTGACTTGGATACAAACTTGAAAAATTGTTTATACTTTTAAGAATATTTTAAGCGTTCAATCATTTCAAAATTCAAACTATTTCCGAAGTTATAACAATTAGAAGTGCGCGCGTCACTGAAACTCAGGTTCCGTTCGGACCCAAAGTGGACGAGACGCATGAGTATCACCCAAATTCTACTTTACCTAATTTACATTTTACCGAAATTCATTTGACCGACTATTAATTTTACCGAATTTGCAATCTTCCGAATTAGCATTTGTCATAATTTTTATTTTTACGAATTACTATTAGACATAATTTTAATAATTCCGAATTATTATTTTTCATAATTCTTATTTTCTCGATTTATCATTTGGCATAATTTTCATTTTTCCGAATTTCCTTTTGTCATAATTTTTATTTTTACGAATTACCGTTTGACATAATTTTTATAATTTCGAATTATTATTTTTCATAATTTTTATTTTTCCGAATTACCATTTGCCCTAATTTTTATAATTCCGAATTATTATTTTTCATAATTTTTATTTTTCCGAATTACAATTATAATTCCGAATTATTATTTTTCATAATTTTTATTTTCCCGATTTATCATTTGGCATAATTTTCATTTTTCCGAATTTCCTTTTGTCATAATTTTCATTCTTCCGAATGGCCATATAACCTAAAATTCATTTACAAGAATCGCCATTTGCCATAATCATCATGCAGCATAAATTTCATTTTACCTAACGACTTCCGGTCAGTTTTCAAGTCGTTGTTTCCCCTCTTTGTACAAGTGAATCTGATCGGTAAGTTAGATGGAGATAGGGAGATGGCGCTCATCGATACTTCTGCTTTTTCTTAAACTGAATTGAAAAGGGGCGGCAAATTCAAATTCGGAAATAAAACTAGAACTCAAAATGGCTTCATAAATATAATAATGTACAATTCTGGTACAATACATATTAACCTTATTTGTATTTTATACATATAAATATATCAAATACAAATAATTCCCAAATCAATGAATTTCATGGATTAGAAATTGATAACCTAAGTTTTTGAATTAAAATGTCATCCAAAACATTTTTTAAAAAAATGTTTACTATGTTTACTATGTCTAAT
>UCOH01005797.1:0-12295 GCA_900474275.1 Synergus japonicus
CTCGAGAAAACTACCCTTCAACAAGTTAAAGGATAGGGGAAACAAAAATTACTGAAAGAAGATCCTCAGCTTGGAATAGCGTGCAAGGGTCTTCTTTCCTATATCTACCGGTTACACTGAAGATCTAGATGCTGAAGTACTGCGATGCTGAAGATGAACGTCGAAGTCGTGGTGAAGCTGCGATGCCAGTCAAAAAATCCGAAATTCCAAGACTGCTCGGTTGAGTAGGTCTAGCTGGTGCAGGACGATGATAGTGGGCCAGCGCCCGTGTCTTATCCCCATTAAAATTCGCGTTATTTATGGGAAAGACAGGTAGCCGGGTACCTAGCGTAATTGTGCGTTACTGCTCGTGGATCGATAATTAATCAATCCAAAGCAGTGCTCTGCCGTGCCGGTACGCACAAGATGTTGTGCCTATAGTCAGGCGCTATGGGGTACGGTATAGCCACACCGTTATAATGTACTACGAGCTTTTAAGAATATCCCTCTTAATTCGATCACCGGTTTTTCGCAACCAATCAACGATAGCTTTTTCCACTTGATTCTCTGTGGAACCGGGATAGCTTTTAAGCATCTCTTCTGCAATACAATTACAAAATAAGGAAAAAATTATTCTACTTATTTCAAATATAAGATACTAGAGACGACTGCCGAATATAGAAATACATAGGGGATTCTGAGACTGGTCTGTAAGGCCTTTTATATACAAATTTATGATATTTATAGTTTTTAATGAACCTACGATGGTAGATCCTATTGTTTTATTATGGAATTTTCCAATTCCCTTTTGTCCTTTCCACGAGTACTCTCGAGCTAACGAGTTTGTTATGACTATTGTCATAACGGCTCTGGGAGCAGTGGCTACATCCTTTCCACCTTGTCTACTTATTTTCCTTTTCTGGAAGTATAAAAGTTAAACGTTTTTGTGAAATTAATTTTATAAATAGGACCATCAAATATGTTACGTGCTCTCTATCATAAAAAGGACCCCGCCCACATCTATGGGAAATATGGTCCCGGTCAAATTGGTTGTAACTGCGGTAAAATGAAGTTCATAATTTCCTGATAAAATAATATCCTTAGATATTGGGTCCAAAAAACGATAGTTTCCGAGATAGAAGGGCCCAAGTGTCACTTTTTATGACGCGAGAGGAGTTCAACGAATCTTCGAGGATTGTTTGGTATTACATTCAGAGTTCATGTTCAACACTCTGTCTTTTGACATTTTGCAGTTTGGGACTCCCGAACAATAATATTAATGTCTGAATTTCGAGAAAATGATAGTTTTTTCGTGGAAGTTGTACCAAAGTTAAGGTTTCATGCACACTTGAGGAGTTCAATGGACCCTCGAAGACTCTTTGCCACTAAGTTTAGGGCTCATGCAGATGTCGCTGTGTCTTTGATGCTTAGAAGTTTAGGATCCACTGAGCAATAATATCCGTGTCTTAACGGCGCGACAATAATACATTATCAAGGGTGTTCTACAGAATGTAAGGTTTCATGCCCGCTGGAGAAGTTCCAAGGATCCTCGAAGGCTGTTTGCATCACGTTCAGGAATGATGCACATCTCTGTGTCTTTGATATTTTGAAGTTTAGGATCCAATCAGCATTAGTATCCCTTTCTTCATTTCGAGTAAGGGATAGATTTTCAAGGCTTTTTTAGAAAGGTTAAGGTTTCATGTAAACACGAGAAGTTCCAAGGACCCTCGAAGACAGTTTGACACCACGTTGAGGTCTCATGCAGATGTCATAGTTTCTTTAATGTTTTGAAGTTGAGGATCCACTGAGCATCAGTATCCTTGTCTGAATTTCGAGTAAAGGATACATTTTCGAGAACTGATGGGTACCACTTTCAGGGATCATGCAGATGTCTCTGTTCCTTTGATTCTTTTTGGCTGAGTGCCTCGTAATCGATAAGAACTATTTTTGGCGGATGAATGATTGATTTTTTTTCGTGAAAGTTCCATGAATGTTTGGTTTTGAAGAATGGTGATGAAGCCTACAGCCTCACTCGAGAAATGGCGAAGTACAGGAACTGTCTCTGTCTGAGCTCAGGGGTGATGCCAATCTCTCTGTTCAATCATTAATGTCATGTTTTCAAGATGATTTAATCACAAGTGTAATCATTCTGTGCACGGTCCTGCGGATTAAGGCAATTCCGAAGTAATATCCAGACAGTTAAGACAAGATTAATGAATCATCATTTTAATCAAATAGGTATATGCTGGTATTTTTGTGCCCGTTAAGTGTGCATATAATTTATTTTATCAAGGCAATATCTTGCGTTATTAAGCCACTTAATTCAAAAAGTTTTGGTACATTATTCTATTGTTTACAATGATCTACATCCATAATGTTATGAATCATAGATTTGCTTGAATACCTGATTGCTGGCTGATGGCTCGCGTATCCTAAATACTATAGAATGCTTGCTACATGTGCACATGATTCGACTGTCCTAGCCCCAGTTTTGCAAGTACAGTAGTACCTCAATATTTGATCATGGTTTTTGTCGTCATCCATCTGTAGCTACTGATTGTCGACTGCTTGAACCAAGTTATCTGCAACGTAAGATATCCAGATCTGACTCTAATTAAGCCTGGTTCATCTAGAAGTTCGTCCAACTCCAATTCTTCTATTCGCTCCCGGTCAAACTTATCTTGGATGTAGACTCCTGCTAAATTCAGCTGATAGAGTCCTACCGTCAGTTCCTTCAGATAATTCATATCCAGCCTAGGAAAATGAGGAATTAGGTGTTCATTAAGATGAATCCATCTGGCATTCCCGGTATGAAGGTTTTCAACTTCAACTCTGGCCTGTACGACGATGGGTTCTCGTGATTTCCGTAACATTGTTTGGACTAAGTCTACGGTTGCTTCAGCCATCTGTATGTGAGGACGATACTTGTTTAGAATCGCGCCAGCAGTTCGATAAAAATCCCAGATGTTTATGGCATGACTCATGTTCATGAGATTTCCGAAGAACTTGAAAATTGATTTTATGTGACCATTTGGTGCTTCTACGATCCACCTTGTCTTGGTTATCAAACTGGAGTCATTTGCTTCTTCGGTATCAAATTGCCTTTGTCCACGAACTAACAGTGGTGGCATTCTGTGGTTAATACCAAGATTTTCAAGAAGTGGTAGAGCATCACGGTAACCACGATCTACAATGATAATGTCATCGTTTTCCAACCATTCTGGCAGCCCATTAACATCGATTTCGAATTCATTGTTAAACATCGCAGCATCGTTATTTCGAGAGTCAGAAAAGTAGGGTCCATGAATATCTAAAATATAGCCATCTGGAGCTACAACTAAGGCTGGCTTAATTAAGTGGCAACTTTTAGGAACGGAGTACGTTTGCCTAAGTGCTCTTAAATTGCTGGGTTTATGGATATATACATAAGTACCATCAATATAAGCAATCGCTTTTCTAACTGCAGGTGTGGGATTATAAAGTTCATTTGTGAAGTCCGTTACGTGTCTCTGGATATACTGCTCCCGTGTTATTGCTGCCAACCCTATGTTGTTAGGAACAAAACGTGTGATCAAAGATCTTCTTACAAGATAAATAATGAAACTCACATTTTGCCTACTGTTGTATCCAAAAATGACTTTTAAAAAGTCATCACTCAGTCCTTGGCGAAGCTTACATAAAAACATCATCAAGTCCTTTTTACTTAAAGAGCGATATACCCATCGATCTTGTACAGCATCACGTATAGAATCGCAATACGTATATAAATCCTTGAATTGCTCGCGTTTTATGGGACTAATTGAATTGAACTCTTTTTCTGAAAACGTATCTTCATTATTAAAATAAGACTGATCAATCTTCGATAAATCACGTAGGCCTTGCAAAAAATATTGCAACTGAACACCAGACAAGCGATAAGGCCTATTGCAAAATTCTAAACCTTGCAGTAAAACGTTTGGTATAAAGCCACTCACATCCAAATGTTCAGGGCAAGAACGAGCTGTTTCTGGTACGTAAATGTTTTTTTTTTGGCAAAAAATAGAACTCTACATTTCACTGACAACCTAATTACATTTTGCACTCTGTTACAAAATAAACAAGAGCTATTTCGTCTTTGTTTTAAAACATTGAGTTACAGATAATTAGGATCAAGTGCCAAATCATTTACCTCAATATTAATGCTGCGATTGCAGTTCAAACATATCCTCGTATTTTCATCAATCTCTTTAGGAGCATCTCTTTAGTCAACTTAACTATACATTTCAAAGAAAATATACCGTTCGTAACAATAAAAAAAATTAAGTTTTCCCCCCAATCTCATCGAATTACATAGAACTTAGGGGCCAAAAATTACTTTTTATTTTTGAAAGTATGAATTTCACGCAAAGACCTGTATTTTTGAGCGCATAATGCCTGCATAATTTATGAATTTTGACCGCATAATCACCACATACAAGACCCGAATTTTGCCGCATAATTCGGCATTCTCGAATGCACAAAGTTCAGATCTCTAGTTATTGCATGAAATTTCAATTGTTAAGAAAAAATGGTAAATTATGACGTGACTATTAACCAACAATACCATATATGTATACTATATGTATACAATATATTCTTTATCTCTATTTTCTTATTTTTAAACTAAAAAAAAATATCTTGATGAAATTTGAAGATATCCCAGAAAATATAACGGTGCACGGATGTCTTCTCATTAAAGTTGTATATTTTCTTTAAAGGCATGTGATACTTTACCATAAGAGCAACTATGTTTCCGCAACTTTACGTTCACAATAATGAATATTTTATGCCATTTACCTCTGTCTGTATTAAGCGGAGGTAAATGGTCTAGTCTTAATAAAAAAATATTTATTATTGCGAACTTAAAAATTATATTGCTCTTATTGTAAATTACACAGGCACACAAAAAAAAAGTAGTAATGTCCAAAAACCGAACCTATATATTTGTATGTATTTTTATGCGCTGAATCCGAATCCAGGGTCCGTTTCGCTCCATCTCGTCAAATTTAAGGGCATTTGAAGGTCAAATCGGCAACAAAATCGATTGACAGAAGGTGACTATCATTTCTATGGTTTTAACGGACGCTGAATCCGAATCTGAAATCCGTTTGATTCCATCATGTCTGAATCAAGGTCAATTCAAGGTCAACTTTTCAAAATGTGAAAAAAGTGAATTTTTGACTTCAAATTCTGAAAGAGCGGGAAATTTTACGTCCATATATGGTATTCATTTTGCTTCCTCATAGAGGAAGCTTTGTAGTGGTGACAAAATCCAGTTTCCTAAAACAGGTTTTTTTGAACATATTTCAAGGGTAATATATCTAATATGATGATCTGAAAAATGTCCGGATGTATGTATGTGTGTGTGTATATATGTGTGTCACGATCCAGCAATTTCTTGAAAATGCGTATTGAGAAATTGATGAAATTTGGCAGTTATTCCACTATATACCTAGTTGAATTTCTTATAAGGATTTAACAAAATATTTAATTTTACAAGTTTTATGTACTTTTACAACTTTCGTAAAATTCATTTTTCCACTGGTGTAAGGGAAATGAAGATTCCTTTCATCGAGAATAATCGATTGATCTATATGATAATTGCATTTCATTAAAAAATAAGGAAGTTATTTTTATTTATAATTTTGAAAGTTAATTTTTACATTTTCATCAGAGAAGATTTGTGTAAAATTTGACCCCCCCCCCCAATTTTTGTGAAATGTCCACGTTTTGGGACCCACAGAACCCGAAAAACATGTTTTTACGAATGTATCTGTCTGTCTATCTGTAGATTTTTAGTTTGTGAGCACGATAACTTTCGAACGAATTGACCGATTGGATTGTCCTTCCTCTTTTAGTGTCGTAAAATGAAGGTCAAGTTCGTTGGCCAGCCATTTTGGATAAAAATTTAAAAAGTTGGAGCATTTTGAAAATTTTTGAAACCACTTTTTTTTAATTTAAAAATTCTAATGACGGTTATTGGTAGTATTCAAAAGGACGAACAAATTTTCTGAATAACTGTTTTGGATAAAAAAAATTTAAAGACTTATAATATTTTGAAAATCCAAAAAAATGAAATAAAACTTGAATTAGAAGACAAACAACAAACGATAGGAAAAAAAGTCTAAAAATGAAAAATGTTTCTTTTTGAACGCCCTATAGGATGGGCATAACAAAATTTTGAATTTCCTTAAAAAATCGAAAATTCAAATTTTGAGCTAAATAACGCGAGGTACAGAGAAAATGATAAAAAACATAATTATTATTCTTAAAAAGATCTACAACTACTCCTTTGGCTATTTTTCAATAGGATGAGTAGTTTTCGTTTTAATCATGAAAAATATTGTTAAACAGAGTCGAGCGCGATGCGCGAGTGCCCTGATGAGAATGTGCTGCTTAAGGTCGATAGAACCTTAAATAAATTAGTTTTCGTTTGCATTCCATTCCATTTTGTAGTAATTTAAATAAAAATAGGTGCAAGCGTCCCGGAGGGTGCAAGCTCGCGAAGCGTGCAACACGGAGCGCGTCCTGTGTACGAGAATGTGCCTGCGTAAGCGGGTAGATTTTTCGCTCTATGTTTTCAAATAATCAAAATTTTGAGTTGACGTAAGTAAATTGAATATTCATTTGTGACGAGAATAGGTTTTGCCAGGAAATTATATATTACATTAAGTCTAGGTAATTAATATGCAACTGAAATAAAATCTATGCCCTCTTATAGGCTTAAATTAACTGTTGTCGTTTCGGGTGTGGGTTGTTGTCGCGAGGGAGGCAAATAAATGCGCAAACAATTGATCAAAAAGAGATGATTTATTTGAGATAAAATAGATGAAAAAACTTGGAGAGTTATCGCTGTTCGTTTGTGGAAAGACTCTATATAATGCAAATTCTACCTTTTTATCATGACTCGATATAAACTAAGTTGTTCTTCACAATACGAGCAACGACAATACTCTAAGATAATAAACAATAATAAGTTTGTCATCATTCACGCGCCTTTTACTCAGTAGTTACAATAATAATACTAGGTTACTTGCCAGAGTTCGTTAAATCCAATTGTTCGATTGCAATGTTTAAATCAGAATTCTCTCATGTCCCTAACTGAGCTCACGAGTGAGAAAGTACATTTATTTATTGCACTCGCGAATTCTCAGCTGAAACGCAGCACGATCGCGATACGAGTACCCGTGACCTAGTCTTAAATCGAAATTTCCCCCCCCCCTTTTTTGCGAAAGAACGATTTTAAACGGCAAATATTACCGGTTCTCCACAGCTAGGTACTGCGTGCATGGAGAATCAGTAATTTACAGCAAAGTTACCCCGATACTGGTAATCTTACCTTCAGAACTCCGCAGCTTGGTACAGCGTGCACGAAGAACCGAAGGCGCGAGAACACATTTAAACCGAGAGAATAATGGCGCGAAATCAAATTTAAATAAACATGGCGAGAAATTAATTAAACAAAATATGATGGCGAGAAAAATAGAAGTAGAACACCAGCAGCTTGGAACTGCGTGCACTGGTGTTCCTAAAACTACCCCTCAACAGGGTAGGTGAACAGAAAAATTAATTAAAAGAAACCTCAGCTTGGAGCAGCGTACAAGGTTCTGACATACTACCTGGCTTATGAATTGAAGACCACCACTAGAACTCACTCGATGATTGATACTGGTCAGGGTCGAAGTCGGTCTATGCAGCGACGAGTGAGGCGCTCGCTCGTCTTTTATCCCCAAAAAACCTCATGTCATGTATGGGATCGATATTTGATTGAATCCAATTGGTACCTGTCGGTGTTCTGCCGTGCCAACTTGTGTAATGAAGGATGCCTATTTTAAGGCATGGTGAAATGGCGGTATCCCATACCGTTATACTTTATGTCGAGACGAATCGATTAACCTGTAAGATTAATTTATTTCATTGAAAAATAAGAAAGTTATGGTTAATTGTATTTTTTAAAAAGTAATTTTTCGATTATAATTTCTGAAATAATTAAAATTTAAAGTTGATGTAAAGAATACTTAATGCTTCCTCTATGAGGAAGCAAATCATATTTGCTTACAGGAAGCAAGTGCTCATTAAATGAGTACAAAAGTTGATACAACTTGACAGCTTTATGATGATCCTAAAGGTCATTTCTAGGTCAATTTAAGTGAGTAACTTAAGAGTACGAATGACGATCAATGCTCTTAAACGGGGCTACCTGCGCGCGCAGCACGTGTTGGCTTTCTGCTGCAGAAATTCTGCAATTGAATGTAATCTGGCGCGCGATTCAAAATCGAATTAAATGGACCAATGGAAGAATCTCTACACCGGTAAGCCAAATAGTGCTGCGCGCGTAGGTAGCCTCGTTTGAGAGCACTGATGACGATTGCAAAAATACGAAAATGTGTTTTCGTGGAACTTGACTACAGTTTTCATACATTTTGTACGTCGCTGAGTCCAAATTCGAGGTCCATTAGACCGCAGCACCTCAGGATCAAGGAGATTTGAAGGCCTAATTGAGGTCAATCAAGTCGTTTGAAAGGCGATAACTAGTATTTCTATGATTTTGAGGGTCGTTCTATCTGGATACGGTCTCAGAATTGCCCCAAACTTATCATCCTGATCACAAATGATATGTGCATAGTTTGTGAAACTTCTGTCTAGGCACATATGTCGAATCAGCCGTGCATTACCTTCATAGAGATGAAGGTACTATAAGATGCAAACAACGTATCGTGATATTGCAAAAATTCACACTTTTCTTCTATTGTCGCGAACCCTTTTGTCCTCAAAAAGATCTATGTAATTGATTTCTCTTTCTCTTTTGCGTCTTCATCTCTGCCCTGGACCTGGAGGTATCCTGAGTTCCGACACTCGAAAAATTTAGGTGTGGTAAAAAAGATCTGATTGCTGCTGTATTTGAAGTAAATTTTCAAATCATTCAAAATTGAAAGAAGTTATCAAACAAGTTGATGACAATTTACGAAAAATTCTTCGATTCACGGACAGAAAATTGAAAATATACGAGATGCCTCACATTGTAGATATTACAAAAAAAGCCCCCCCCCCTCCCAAAAAAACCCCAATAAAACAACATTTTTTTTAAATCTAAAAAAACTGTATGAACTGAGATACATGCGGCCAATTTCTCTACGACGAGTACATTCGTCTTAAAAATACCTAATAAATATAATATCTTGTATACTCTGATGAGGATCGTCACAGTGACGAATAAGTTTGCTTTAACATCTTTTTTACCACACCTAAATTTTTCTAGCGTCGGAACCCAAGACACCTCCAGGATGAACGTTTTCATCAAGATATTATGGAAATGGAATTACGGTATTAAGGAAAGTGGAATGTAAACATGATGGCAGACTTTTGTTGGATGCTTAAGAGGGACACCGAGATGAAGGCGCAAAAGAGAAAGAGAAATCAATTACATAGATCTTTTTGAGGACAAAAGGGTTCGCGACAAAAGAAGAAAGGTGTGAATTTTTGCAATATCACGATACGCTGTTTACATCTTGGAGTACCTTCATCTCTATGAAGGTAATGCACGGCTGATTCGATATATGTGCCTAGACAGAAGTTTAACAAACTATGCAATTATCATTTGTGATCGGGGTGTCAAGATTGGGGCAATTCTGAGACCGTATCCAGATAGAACGACCCTCAAAATTATAGAAATACTAGTTGTCACCTTTCAAACGACTTGATTGACCTAAACTAGGCCTTTAAATCTCCTTGACCCTGACGTGCTGCGGTCTAATCGACATCGAATTTGGACTCAGCGACCTTCAATACGTATGAAAACTGTAGTCATGTTCCACGAAAACACATTTCCGTATTTTTGCAATCGTCATTCGAACTATCAAGTTACTAACTTAAACTGACCTAGAAATGACCTTCAGAATCATCATAGAAATAAAAATGAATACCACACTTGGACGTAAAATTTCCCGCTCTTTCAGAATTTGAAGTTAAAAATTCACTTTTTTCACATTTTGAAAATTTGACCTTGAATTGACCTTGATGCAGACATGATGGAATCAAACGAATTCCAGATTCAGATTCAGCGTCCGTTGAAACTATAGCAATGATAGTCACCTTCTGTCAATCGATTTTGTTGCCGATTTGACCTTCAAATGCCCTTAAATTTGACGCATAAAAATACATACAAATATATAGGACCGGTTTTAGGACATTACCACTTTTTTTGTATACCTGTGTTATCACATGCCCTTAAATACTGCATTTTAAATTAACTTTTAACTTTTTAATGTAAAGGAGAATAGGACTTTAATACTTAACTGCTCTGAATAATAATAAAACGAAAGAAAATGCGAAACTAAAATGAGACGAAAAATGTGCAGAAAAATGTGTCAGAAGGCGGAGAAAACAGTCAGTAAATAGTGATATCATAGTTTACCATTTACCCTTAACCCTCCGTCCTTACACCTATTTTTTCGGACGAGATCCCTACTAAGGGTCAATTTGACTATGGCACTTTTTGATCGCATACCATTTCATAGCGATTCATCTGATTGACTTGAAAAAATTCTGAGATGTAATTTGACTAATCCAGAATCTACTAGGGTGATCAAAGAAATTATTTTAAATTAATTATTATTAAAAGAAATTGTCAAAAATTTTTTTTTTTGAAAAAACCTTGTTTTAGTAAAAAATTCATATTTTTTTTTTAAATTTTCAATATTTTTAGCTAAAAATTTAACTGTATACTGTGAAGATATAGTAGAATTAGAAAAAAATAGTCTCTATGTAGGCCTTTAAGAAAAGGTATTTACTTTGCAATATGAAGGTTGACATTTTTTTGGGTAATGGAAATAGTGTATTTCTGGAAGAAACTTTAAAAAAACTATATTCTTTATTAGAAATATGCATTTTTTCACACACACTCATAATTAACTCTAAAAATACTGCAACGCACATTAATTTTAACATTATTTAATTATTTTACCAAAATTATCTAATCAGTTCCACCACACTCGTTGCACAAGTAGACGCGATGTTCATCATACATTGAACGCAAACACGATGGAAATTGCATTTGGTGCATAAAAAAATCAATTTACACTATCGAGCAAATAGCACTTGAATCAGCGTATCCCTTACACATGGGTCAACGTGACCCATACTCTGTTTCGAACGGTGTTGAGCGTGCTGTGGCTGTAACGAACCGAATATTTAATAATTGTTTAATAAAGCATGTTTCTGTCTTACGGTTACGAAATTTTTAGAAAATTTAAGGGAATGCAGAAAAAGAGGTTTCTGATTCCTTGGTATGTGGATACGTGAATATCTCCCTCATCCAAGGGTTTTATCCTGAATTAATGGGTAGGAGAATTTAAATAAATTTAATAGGTTTTAATGGTTTAATTAGAAATTTATTAAAGTTTTAGAATTTTAGAGCGATATTAAATTACTACTTATTTAAAAATAGGAATTGATTTTCGCGTTGAACGATCGAAATATTGTTAAGAGAGCAAAGTTGTTTAGTATCATGTACACAATTTTTTTAAATGAAAGAATTGGAAGGATACATCAAACTTACTGCGTATCCTAGTGGTCCTAAAACTTATCCTACCAGTCAGAAGGAAATAGAAGAGATGTTGAGAATCATGTCGAAATCCCTTCGACTGGGCCAATTTAATAATTCTGATCTTTGCCAAAAATAGGCAACTCTAGTCTTTTTTTTAGGGGTTTATTTCACACACGCACACAAAGTGTCGCACGGAATTACTCCCCACTCCCCACGTCTCGCGTTTTATTTGCTTTCACGCCGAAAAGATGAAGGTGGATTTACCTGAAGAAATGAGGGTGGTTTTAAACCCAACACCTCTTCCCAACACTTTGCCACGTGAATTCAAACTACCTCTTCGAATAAAATTTTTTCTCGTTTTGAGATTCGAGAACGGATTATTATTCGTGGTTTTGAATTGGTCCTTTGAATATTACTGTTGTTTTATTCATTCAACAGCAGTATTCAAAGGGTCGCGATTTAAAGGGAGGGTCGTTAAGTTACGATCCTCGCGCCAGCGACCACGCTCCCTAGTTAGGTATTACGCGGTCCGTTTTTTAGGCAAGTACGGGTTGCAACCGTAAGGGTTTACGCGGTGCATCTAAACACTTTGAATCGCGTTAATCACTCCGTCGGATAAAGGATTAAGAGATTTTAACGTCCTAATCATTCGGCCCCTGTGCTCCCCGCGGTAGGACGTTACAGGCTTCCCCTTTTTCGAGTTTTCGAAAAAGATATATTTATTTTCAGCAATACCTTTTGTGAGGCTACACA
>UCOH01005798.1:0-45420 GCA_900474275.1 Synergus japonicus
ATATATTATATTATAATTATTATTAATTATTATTAAAATATTTAGTGCTATAAAAATCAATACCCTTGAGTCATTTAAATTGAAAAAAAAATATGTAGGTTGAAATTTCAATGATGTTTCCCCTTAAATTTTGCTCCTTGAATTGACGGTCCTGGTGTTTTTAAAATTCGCGGTGAAATTGATACCTATATTACCTACTTCACTCTACACATTTTACAAAAGTACAAAGGTTCACACAAAAGCAATGGTGATACAAAGCAGAGAAAAACGGAAACAAAAAATCGAAAATTAAGCACGTGCAGAAAGATATATATTCCAAGGTAAGTTAAAATTTAAAGAAAAAGCTTATTTACTATATTAAAATTAATTTTTTTGTAATAATCCTGGACATTAAGTAAAGAAAAAACTAAACACAACAAATTGAGTAAACCTAACCTTCCAACTTCTCTAATATATTCTTATACAGGTCTTTGCACGTTTTGTTTGTGAAAGGAATCAACAAGAAGTAAAAAAAAAAAAACAATTGTTAAAATATGCTATATTCGACTTTTTAAATTCTAGAAAAATAGGTATAAAATAAGTATAACATTTTTTTGACGCAGTTATTAAATATATAAAATAATAATTTTATACATATATACAGGGAAATCAGGAAACTGTCAAGAAAACTGGAAAATGCGAGTAGCTGTCAGGGCTAACTATATTATTTTTGTCATATTTCATATATAGCTTTTATAATTTATTTATCAGATTGTAGAAGCTTTCCAAGGAATTTGAAGGATTATAAAGAATTTCCAGGGATTCTATAGGTTTCCAATAATTTCAAGAGATTTTCAGTAATTTTAAGGAATTTAAAGAGATTTCTAGAAATTTAAAGCGATTGCAAGAGATTTTTTTTGATATTTTACAGGTTTCGTGAAATTTTAAAGGATTTCATGAAATTTTAAAAGATTTGTAAGAAACTGTAGGGAATTCAAAAAATTTAAAGAGATTTTAATATTCCCCATTGAATTTTAAATTAGTTTAAGAGATTTTTATAATTTTTAAAAGATTTGTGGAGTTTTAAGAAATTTCAAGATGGTTTCAAAAATTTTAAGAGATTTTTACGTAGTTTAAAGGATTTTGAACTTTTTCATGGAATTTTAAGGAATTTAAAGGATTTCAAATAATGATAAAGAATTTTTTAAAATTTCATTGAGTTTCAAAAGATTTAAAGTGATATTGTGCAAAATGTTTGAAATTTTCAATAACATTATTTTTGCAAATTTATTCGGATTTTTAATACTTCTTTGTCAAGAAAATTTGTCTGAAAATCAGGGAAAAGTAGAAAATTGCAAAAAAATTCAATCTTCTGACTAGTAAACAAATTTTTAAAAATGATGGAGATAAAAATAACAAATATACGATGTAAAACAACAAATATACTTAATAACTGCGTAAAAAAAATTTTTTTATTCTGAAACTAATTTTTAACATTTTTCCAGATTCCGCCTGTCTGGAAAAAATACCCGAAATGTCGATCGTTCAAGGCAAGAATGTGGACGAGATTTGTAATCTTATTCAGTTGCAGAGACGCGTCGAAGAATTCAATGGTAATTTTAAAGTCTCGGGCTCAAAACTAGTATGTGTTTTCTGCAATTATAAGGTGGATTCCACACAAAAATCAGTTCTACAAAGACACGTGTCTTCGAAAAAACACATTCAGAAGCAGAGAATGTTGCATGCCAAACTAGTTAGAGTAATTGAAGACCACGAGTCAGATTCAACAGACGAATCAATTTCTGATTCAGACACCGACGATAAATGTGAGTCGGACAAAAAAGAGAAGAGGAAAAAAACTCTGCAAGAAAAAATAGAAATTTGCTTGAAGTTATTTAAGGATGTTCTCAAACAAGAGGGTGAAGACCTAGTATGCATTTATTGCAATCAGACATTCAAGCACAATCAGAAATTAGCGATTAAACGACATATTGCTTCCAAACTCCATGAAAATAACGTCACCCAAAAAAATTTTGAAGCAAACGGTGGGGAGCCTCCGACTCGTCGAAAAAAAACAAATGCTTCTGCGGCACAAGTGGAATTTAATATTGAACTTTGCAAAGTCTTTCTCGTATCCGGTATTCCCCTCAGAAAATTATCTCATCCAATAGTTAAAAAATTCTTTACAAAATATACGACGATGACGATTCCAGTTGAATCTACACTGAGGAAGAGTTACTGGGAACCTGCTCGATTAACCCTGCAAGTGGAAGCTGAGAGACTAACGGAGGAGTTGTTAAATAAGAAGAATAAAAAACCTGGAACGAAAGATAAAAAATTGAAGAAAAGAGAACAAAATGAGACTACCGATAATGGAGAGGATCCTCTCGTTTTTACAGAGAAACAATTGCAGTCGATGTTGGCACTAAAAGTTGAGCCAAAAGAGGAGCCATTGGATAATCCGATGGAAGAATAGGTTAAATATCCTTTATCAGTACCTGGAAGAGAATTGAAAGCACCCTTGGAACCAAAAGACAAATCTATTGAACAGAAAGAGGAATCTAAAGAAGATTCTCAGAATTCAATCTTTAAAGATGAAAATTATAGAGTTAAAGACTTTTTGAAATATTCATATTTTTTTATATTAGGATAAAGCGTGATCTTCAATATTATAAGTCTCGAAACATATTGAAATGTAATAATTCTTTGTAGGCGTTGGTATTAACTGTTTAAATGGGATTTTGAAGCTTCCAAGTTTGCTACCCGAGATAGAATTTTTTAATATGTTTATTCTGAGATAGAACTGTCATTTGAATAGGTATTAAGTTTTATAAAATACTTTTATACTCATAACACGAGAATTGTCAAAGATGTTTTAATATTATGTTTCTAGATCTCAAAAGTATAAATAGTAGTTTTATTGTTTCTATGTTTCTTATCGTCAAGTGAAAGTATTATCTATTAATATTTATTATTATTAATAATTTAAGCATGTTTATTAAGAGTGTTAAGTTACTTGTACAAAACGTTTGAAACACAAACCTTGACCACCCAGTGAAAGCGGTGCCTCGGAATTCGCGGACTTTGTTAACGTGAGTGCTAAGCTCTTCAAGCCATCTTTCATGATTACTTATGTGATGTCGAATCACTGGAATATGTTGGGATGATCCAGTCGCACCTTTAAATGCAGTCGCCGCCCAGATGTTGGGGAAAACCAAACTGTACTTATCCCACAAATCTGTGAAATTATTGAAAATAAAATATTGTTCAACTAAGATTGACATTTTTTTTTTAGAGAACTGACTTTGTCAGGATATAAACTGTCGTCGTCCTCTCACTGCAAAGATTTTGGTATTAACAGTCGTCAATTACCTATTGTTATGAAAAAAGTGATTTTTTAAAATAAAAGTAGGTGAGAAATAAGTGCACTAAAAATGAAGACGCTAAAAATTTTAAGTAAGAATTGATAAAAGGTAAAAAGTTGACAAATTCCCAAAATAATTACAATAGGCGAATTAATCAACATTAATTACTTTAAAATGAATCTCACCTGAAGGCAAACCAAAGTTTTCTCGAGAGTTGTAGTGCCAGATCATCGGTTCCACATATTTTCCTATATAATGGTCTGCAAAGAATTATCTTTCTTTAAAAAATAGTCTATAGTTCTATGAAAATCTAAAACAAAATTGATTAAAGTAAATTACCGTTTAAAATCTTTTGGTCTATCGATCTTAACATATCGTCCCAGATGATGATCTTCAAGCAAGGATACGTTTCTTTAATGTATTGGGCAATTACCAAAATGTGTTCTAAAAACAAGGACGATTTTCCATGTTTACTGGAACTAACACGTTTTGTGCAAACCGAACAGAGTCCTAAATGCCAAACCTCGTCGGCACCGATGTGTAGGTATTGAATGTCAGGGTGGAAAGAGACTATTTGGCGAATTAGCGATTTTACAAGGGGCAATGATCCGGGATTTGAGGGACACATAGAACTTGGAAAATTATCTACTTCCCTCAAAGATCTCCACTCGTCGTGTTTTAAAACAAACTGAAAGAAATAAGACAAATTTAGAACGAGGACATTATTGCTAATAAATGTTAGGAATCATAAAGAATTCAATCGTTTTGTTTTCTCAAAATATTATGATATTTACTGAGTAAAATAAGGAAATCGAATTTTGACTTAGAACATGAATCCAATGACCTTTAATTGACATTTCACAATTTTTTTTCATTTGGTCTCACCTCCATGTGACCAAAAGATTGAACCAAAGGTATAACTGCTAAGCCAGAATCCCCTGCCAATTGCAAAATTTGACGAGCTTCTTGAGTCGTGTAACCAGTTGCTAAGCTGTTTGGTCCTTTGCTTCCAATCGGGGATAATTCTCGATTGTAAGGAAATGTGTCTTCCCATTCTAGTAAAAGACCGGTTGCACCCCATGATCGTAAAAGTGGAAATAACTGGAAAAATATTAAAATTAGAATTAACTACTACTAAAATATTATGACCTAACTCCCTTGAAACTTTGATTTAAAAAAATGTATTATTGAGCTAAATAACAGTGGAAGTTAAAAGATATATCGTATAATTTAATTGAGTAAGAAAATTACTATAGGAATATGTGAGAAAAATGTAAACAATGAAGATGTGATTGCTGTTCTTACCTTTTCGAAATAAGATACACGAGGTGGAGCTCCTTTAAGATCAAGATGTACTAATCTACAATTTCATAAATAATTTAATATACAAAGTCATTTATGCAATATTGATTTTTATTCAAGATTTGATTGTTTACCTGTGCGAGGCAAATGTCAAAGCATCCATCTTTGCTATTGTTTGCTACATTACTACGTTGATCAAAACATTTCCCGCGAAAATGTTTTTTGATGTTTCTATATGTTGATATTGCGTCGTTAAACTACAAATAATAATTATTATGATTCACTTAAAAATATTTACCTGTCACTTTCACCACAAAACTGTTTATTTTATATAATATTTGAGCATTTTAAAGTTTATTTTGACTCACTATTTCCGCGGGAAGATTTGAAAAGTGTGATCTCGACAGGTGTTAGATTTCACAGGCTTTCAAGAGATTTCAAGAGATTAGAAAGTTTTTTTAAAAATTAATAGTTATAATTTAAGCAAAATTATCAATCCTGTCTGTCTGCTTTCTTGGAAATTTATTTTAATTCTTTTAAATTTGTTTTGATTTTAAGGGCATGTATTACTTACCCGATCCCTACCTTACCGACATTTTTTTCTCTGTAACGCTATGTCTACATTTATAAAGATTTCAAATTGAAAATTTATAAAATTAAAGAAAATATGCTAATGTATGTCTGTCTGGTCTTAATTTTTTGTAAAAATTAAAAAAAAAAATTTTTGAAAAAATTATTTTTTTAAAAATATCAATATTTAGGATCAGACAAACGTTCCTTAAGGCTTTAGCTTCAAATATAGAAATTTTCAATGTGGTATCTCAATAAATGTAGACGTAGGGTTACAGAGAAAAAAATGTCGTTAAGGAAGGGATCGGATAAGTAATACATGCCCTTAAGTACATATAATATTACCGTAAATTTACCGGTATTTTACATTAGCGAAAAAATTGTCGGTAAGGTAGGGATCGGATAAGTAATATATTCAAATCAAAGATATTATATTATAATTATTAAATATTAAATCGTTGCTCAAATGAAAAAATATTCTACTCAAGAAGAATTGAAAAATGAAAAGTAACGACGTTTCTGTATTATAAAATCAATAATGTAGTATTAGTAATAAAGATAATTAGTTTGAAGCTCTTTTACTATCAAATGTTGATTGATTAACAGAAGGGAAATGTATTATTTCAATAAATTATTCATGACACTTTTATTCTAATGAAGTCTCTTTCAAGTCGTATCATTTTTTATTGTTGAGAAATTTACCTGATGAAGCTCTCTTATAATATTTTCAATGAAATTTGTTAATACATTTAAACAGATATTTTGGAAATCCAGTAAGTTCAATAATTTAAATTTATGTTATAAGTTTTGTAAATTTACCGAAGTTGAAAATTCCCGAAAAATAAAAATTTCTGAAATAAAAAATTTCCAAATGAAAATAATAATACCGAAATAATTTTAAATTTCCAAAATTGAAAGTTGTCAAAATTTTTAATTACCGCAGTTAAATATTCTCGAAATTAAAATTTACCAAAATTAAAAATTCCCGAAATTTTTGTTCAAAATTTTTCAAAGAAATTTGAAACACAAACTTTTCAAAAAATTTTAATCAAAAATGTTTTACAGAAATTTAAAATTTAAAATGATTATTTATTATTTTATTATTATTTAAAAAAAATTTTTTCTAATAATTTTTTAATTTCATTGAAAATTAAATTAAAAAATTTTTTAATTTAAATTGACATTTATTTTAATAAATTAGAATTATTTTTCAATCACTGAAATTTTTCATACTGGAAAATTTAAATTTTGGGAATTTTCAGTTTCGGAAAGATTTAACTTACACAATTTTAAAATTCCAATTTTTTTAGGAAATATCCCAGAAAATTATGACATATATTCTGTTCTGGAATCAGTTTGGCTTTGGAAACTTTTTGGAATTATTATAAATGTACCAAAAGGTCCTATAGGAGAAAGAAAATATGTTATTAGCAAATTCTTTATCGTGTACAATTTCTTATTACTGTGTGTCTTTGTTGGTGCCTACTTAGAAAAATTATGGGACGAATACGTGCAAGAATAGTAAAAATTTAGTCTCCCTTATATATAATTTTGCTAGATTCAAAATTTTTAATTTGAATTATCATTTTTTTTCTGAATTAGTATGCAAGCACATCCTGGCTTAGAAGGAAGTTTAAATATGAACATGAGGCAGATTCTAAATTTTTCCACTATGATTGAATTGTTTGTTTGGAAATTAACAATCAATAAACAGGTAATGATAATTTTTGAAAATAATATTTTGTATATAATTGAAAATTAAATAATTAATTTTTTTTATTAAGGCCATGTAAGACTTTCCCGACATTTTTTTTCTGCAACCTTACTTGTACATTTATTGAAATATCAAATTGAAAATTTTTGAAATGAAGGAAAATAGGCTAAGGTGTGTTTATCTGGTCCTAAATTTTTGTAAAAAAAAAAAAAATTTTTAATGTCAGTATTTAGGACGAGATAAACGTACCTTAATACTTTAGCTTCAATTTTAGAAATTTCCAATTTGATATCTCAATAAATGTAGAAGTAGCGTTGCAGAGAAAAAAATATCGGTAAGGTAGGGATCGGGTGAGTCTCACATGGCCTTAAGATTACCAAATAATATTCAGTTCATAGGAATTTGCAATTTGCTTGATACACAGGATAAAATATTGAAAGACAAATTACAACATGAAATAAATTATATATCACATATAAAAAAAATTAGAATTTGTACAGGATGTTACATATTTGTTCATATTTTGATGTCACTTCAACAACTTTCCTTCGGATTCAGGTTTAAAGAGAAATTAATGATTTATGTATATGAATTAAGGCTATATTGTTGCAAATAATAGAATATTCTGCTTTGTGAATAGGTTTGCCCTATTCATGGATTACTTATCCTGGTGGTATCCACTTATTATTCAAAAATCAAATTTATGTTTATTCATGAGCTTAATATTGATGCTTGGTGTGAGATTTAATGCTCTCAATAAAAAACTGGGAATAATTATAAAATCTTCTACTCTCAGATATTCTCAGGTATTATTAAGGGCATATGTTACTTACCATATGAGCAAGTTTTTAAACTCGGTTTTTTTCTACAATTTTTACATTTTCAAAAAAAATTAATCCTTTTTAGTCTGTGTCTCAACTCCAAATTCAGTCCGAATGAATCCGAAGCTTACCTTTTAATCATTTTTAATCCGTGGCCCCTAATCCGAATAAATGCGAAATCTATCCAAATACACATTTTAATCCGTACTTCCAATCCAAATGAATCCGAGCCTCATCAAAAAAGACTTTTTAATCCTTTTTAATCCTTTCAAATCCGTTAATCTCTACTAACAGCTGACAGGTCCAGTAACTATATTCAAGTAACTAGTACGCGATTTCTCAAACTTCTTTTTTTACACGATTTTCGTAAGTGCTCGGGCTTTGAAGTGCATAGCGAGATTCGGAAAATTTGTCTGAGTGAGTGAAGTTTTGTGACTTTTTTGCTCGGACAGGGACTTGGCAAAATGTAAGTACTGTTTACCCGCACCCCTCAACCCGCGTCTCCTCACATGTAAAAATTCACTTTTTAGCCAAACAAATTTCTTTTTGCAGAAAATAAGCAGATAGCCCCTGTCGTACAACCAAAAGATTGTCGATAAAAAAAACGACACCGCGTATTGGCAAGATGTGGACACAATGGCGGATTTTAAGGCATTCCACAGATTTTGCTATTTTTCTGTGTTTGTTTACATGTTTTCGTGAAATGCTGCAACAGGCTTAAGACAAAATCAATCCGAACGAATTTTAATCCTTTTCTATCCGTAGTTCCAAACTGATGTTACCGTTCAATCCTTTTCGATCCGTGCCCTGAATCCAAATTAATCTGAAATCAATCCGAACTACTTTCAATCCTTTCTAATCCGTAACCTTAATCCGAATAAATCCGAACTTATTTTCTATCCTTTCTAATATTTACAAAAATGTTAGTGCAAATATGTCACTGAACTGCAAGTACCTTCACTTTAGATTGGAATCCTTGCTTCGATCTCGGATTAGATCGGATTCACTCGGATTGAAATCCTTTCTTTGACTTCGGATTAGATCGGTTTCATTCGGATTAAAATTCTTCCTTTAACCTCGGATTCAGTCGGATAGAAATCGAGGATAGACCTCGGATTAGGTCGGATTAGAATCCTCTTTCATTTCGGATTAAATCGGATAGGAATCCTTAGATCGACCTCGGACTGATTAGAATAGGAATATTTGATCGGACTTCGGATTAGATCGGAATGAAACTGTTTGCTTCGGATACAAATTCCGGAATGAAATTGATTCAAAAAGATACATTTTTTTCTATCCGAACCTTCCGCCAGAGAAGTAACACATGCCCTTAAATAAAAATATTTGATGATTTTGAAAAGTCTTTCAGTACATACTTAATAATTAAGGCCATGTAAGACTTTCCCGATCCCTACCTTACCGCCATTTTTTTCTCTGCAACGATACTTCTGCATTTATTGAGATATCAAATTGAAAATTTCTAAAATTGAAGCTAAAGCATTGAGGTTCGTTTATCTGATCCTAAATATTAACATTTATAAAAAAATTTTTTCAACAAATTTCTTTTTTTTTTACATAAATTTAAGACCAGATAAACATACCTTAGCATATTTTCTTTAATTTTAGAAATTTTCAATTTGATATCTCAATAAATGTAGACGTAGCGTTGCGGGTAAGTTACATGGCCTTAAAGATATATTTTTACAGGTTGCTGTGGTTTCTGAAAGTAATTATATCGAGATATTTCGCACTATTGTACGCATGCATGGAATGTTGTGCAAAATAGGAGAAAGTATTAATCACATCTTCATGCCGGCATTAGTATGTCGTCGTTCAGTAATTTTTATATTAATTTTACATACATGATACTTATATAAAAACTTAGTTTCGGATTGAAATTCAGACCGAAATTTTCCAAATCATTCCGGAAGTGTAAATAATTCCAGTCAATCCAAACTTTCAATCTAGCTGAATCCTCTCTGTCCGAATGAATCCGAAGGATTTGGAAAAATTCGGATAAATGCGGATTCATCGGATAAGTACAGATTCATGCGGATAAATGCGAATTCACTCAAATAAACGTGGAGTCATTTATATAAATGCCGATTCATTAGGATAAACGCGGATTTATTCAGTAAATGCGGATTCATTCAGATATATACTGATTAAATCGCATAAATACAGACTCATTCGTATACATGCGAATTCATTCCGATAAATACTGATTCATTCGGATAAATACGTATTTATGCGGATAAATGCAAATTTATTCGTATAAATACCGATTATTTCAGATAAATACGAATTCATTCGAATTAACCGGAATCATTTGTATATAAAGTGCGAATTGACTGAAATATTTCAGATTAATTATGATCAGTTCGGATTGACCAGATTAATTCGAATTAAAAAGCGGATTGATGCGGATTGACTCGAATCATTTTGATTGAAAGTTCGGATGAATTATGATTAATTTAGATTGATCGGATTCAATAAATCCCGTCAAACCGAATTTTTCCGAATGAATCCGTTCAATCCGGATAAATACGGTCAATTTGAAAGAATCCGTGCTTATTCGAATTTTTCCGAATCATTTAGATTGAGTTAGACAAAACGGATTCATTCGGAATTTCAATCCGAAACTTTTTCGACAATAGGATTCTTTAATATCTGTTAATTTAATTGGCAGGTTCTATGTGTACTAGAAGCGTTTGTTTACATAACACTTGTATTACACAGTTTAATTGTAGAAGCTCAGAAGACGGTTTTCGACTTTCCATTATTTTCAACCTACTTCCTATTGTTAATTTCTTGCAGCAGTGCTATTTTAATGACCGTAATGATCTGCAATTGGACAAGCAAAAAGGTTCTTAAAAGCAATTTTTAATTAAAGTGGTGTTAAAGTTATATTAAAATTCAAGAATTTGATTCTATATAATTTTTCTTTCAGGCCTCTAATGCGGAAAACCTAATATATAGAATCAGAGTGCAGGAAGTTGACAATACTCTTTCTCAATTGGTACTAAGCTTTTCTCGTTTTATATTAATTTAATTAAATCACTTACGGTTTATTACCTTTATAGATTCAGGAATTTTCAATGCAAATGATACATCAGAAATTAACCTTTTCTATTGGCGGATTATTCTCTCTGGATCCTGCCCTTTTACAAGCGGTAGGTATACGAATCAATAAGAATTTTGAAATACCTTGAAATCTTTCGGAATAGGAATCACGTAAATTTACCAAAATTAAAAATTCCGAAAAATAAAAATATCCGAAAGAAAGTAATAATACCGAAACTTAAAATTTCCAAATTGAAAGTTATCAAAGTTTTTAATTTCTTAAATTATAAAATTCCCAGTTAAATATTCCCAGAATTGAAAAATCTCGACATTAAAAAATTCCAAAAAAATTTTTTTTTAAACTTATTTCCAAAACTTTTGTTCAAAATTGGTTTTAAAGATATTTATTAAAAATTTGTCGGGAAATTTCAATTTCTGCAATATTTAACTGGGAATTTTAAAATTTAGGAATTTTATAATGCGGGAATATAAAATTTTGATGACTTTCAATTTCTGGAATTTTAAATTTCGGTATTATTATTTTCTTTTAGAAATAATCAGAAAAGAGAATTTCTTTGAAAATTTTTAATTTCCGAAAAAAATTATAATTATAAATATACCGAATTATAAATTTCGGTAAATTTACGTGATCCTATTATTAATGAAATTAGATATAAAGTAAATGATTATCTATTCTAAATTATAATCCTGCAGATGACAGGTGTCATAACGACATATTTGGTGATCTTAATTCAATTCGGTCAATCGGAGAGTATTCTGTTCAACAAAGTCGAATAAAAATTCGATTTCTTAACTAAAAATCTTAAAATTATTTTTCGAGTTGTTTTCCTTTTCTCCATGGCTTTATTTTTCTTATAGCGAATTTTGTATAGAAAGATTTACATATTAGCTACTGTAATTCTAAATAGTTTATAATCATAAAACGTGCGTGATTCGATTAAATAAATTTTTATTTTCGGTAGGTATATTTTGTCAGCCTTTTTATAAAATATTACAATCATTGTTCTACTACCCGTTTCTTCGGTCGTATACAGAATAGCAAATGAATAGAGAATTAATACAGAATGAGAGTAGCCAGGGTGTCTAGTGATCAGGAAATCGTCTTTAAGTAAATGAATTAATTTAATTAATTTAATTAGTTGTCTTTAATTGCCTTTTTGTGATTTTTGAAAAAACATTTTTTAATTTGATAAAGTAGAAATAGAATAAGAAGAAGATAAAGTAAAAAAAAGTCTATTTTTAAATAAAATACAAAAAATTCCCGGGTATTCTCTCGGTAAAATAAAATTCCCGATTTCCCAGTCCCCTAGACACTCTGGTATCAATTTTAAATATTAGAGTCACATATTAAATTCTTCTCTTTGCAAATTTGTTTACACTGTTGGTTTTTCGCGCAGCACAGTAAATTACACAATATTACAGATAGTTTCCGTCTCAAAATAATAACATAGACACAATACCCTCTTTTCTGTACTGAAAAACAAAGTTATATACATATAACTACTTTCAACAAAGCATACGCGATCACCGTCATATTTTCGCTGAAGCGAGTATTCTAAATGCATTTAACATATTTCAACTCGATTATTCGTCGTAAAACAATTTATCACTTCGTTTAGATTAAATATGATTCTCCTCTTATACCTTGTTAAGACAGCAGCAAAAATCGCTTTCTCTGCGAATAAAAAATTGAGTTTGGCACTCGAACGGCAATACTGCTATTAATTTTATTGCTAGCTACAATTTGTGAAACGTCAATAATATTCATGTTAGACAAAATTCACAAAGGTCAAAGTTTAAAATAAATGTACAGATTTTTAAAAAGAATCTAAGCAATTTTTAAGTTTTCCAGTTTTCCATTTTCAGTCGAACTAAAAATGAAAAAGGCTACAGAAACGACAAATTGTAACGTTGATTTGACATTATAGTCTGCTGAGGTAATTATGGAATTCGCTATATAAAACTCACTTCAGTCAATGATTCGTTGGCAAAATAAATTAGGTATTCTCGTTTACACGAAATGATCAGCGTATTCCGTTTGTTAGTTTCATATGAGTACATACAAATTTAAGGACAGGAATACATTAACAATCGATACTGTACAAAAATGGTAGTCGATCAGTTAAAAAAATTGAGCTAGTCTTAAAACTACACTTATGATACGATAGGAAATGAACGAGGACGACGTCAGTCAACGAAATTACCGTCTTTTCTTCATTCCTTTCCAAATAAAAAAAATAAAAATAATAAAAAAAAAACGAACATTAACATTAATGAAATTTTTCGCCACTGTCGCACGATTCTTTCTGTTATTTCTTCTTCTTAGAAGAATTCACGCTAATATAGCGTTTCTCTATTTGATCTGACTATCCTCGTTTCCATAGGCTAATGCTTCAGTCACTCTATTTTCACACAATCACACTTAATTAATCACGAGACTATCTTTGATATCGGCATTCTTTGGCTAGATTGCCTTCGATTACCATTGGCGCAACAGAATCCGTGGTTAAAAATTTACAAAGGAGGCCTTGGCTTCGAAAATCAAACACCGAACAATTCAAGTGAAATTGAAGTACACAATAAATTAATTACATCAGACTTAAGATTTACTGTTTCGCCCATACTCCAGGATTTGCTTGTGATAGAAGAGCAGATACCTGAAAAAAGCATATTTTTTAAATATTATATCACAATTTTAATCATTGTACTACCTATTGTAATTAAAGAATGTAAAAAGGTCAGGGTGTCTAGTGATCAGAAAAATGAAAATTCCGGGTTTTCTCCAGTTTTTTCCCGGTCAATTTTTTTTCCTCTGACCTACATAATATGATTTTTTTATTGACCTTTTTGTGATATTTGAAAATTTTTTTTTTTAAATTTGATAAAGTAAAAATCCTATATTAAAAAAGCGGTGTAACGAAATATCTCAAATTTTAAAATCTTTTAAATCCCATAAAATATTTTAAAAGTCATAAAAATCTCTTGAAATCTGTTCAAATCATTAGAAAATTTTATGATAACAATGGACATACCTTTTTTTCTTTTAAAATACATTCAAAGTATTAAACATATCATTAAATTCCATGAAATCCTTAAAAATTACATAAAATCTTTTAAAAAATTGAAAAATCTGTTGAAATTCCTTCAAATAATTAGAAATCTCATGAAATTCCACAAAATTTTTTAAGAATCATAAAAAATGTCTTGAGTTCTATTAAAATTCCTCGAACTTTCATGAAATCATTTTAAATCCCTTAAAATCTTTTAGAATTTTATGAATTCCTTTAAAATTTCGTGAAATATTCGGAAGTTCTTTAAAATATGAGAAATATTTTTAAAATCCTTTTAAAACTTTGCTCTAAAAAGGTGATGTGACAAAATTTCTTTAAAATCTCGTATAGATTGTTGTTCGAAACTTACTCTGTAAATTTGAATCAGCGAAATTTCGCTGAATCAGATTAAGAGTGATTAAGTGTTAAGTGACTTAAAGTTGTAGATAATAAAAAAATAATCGCGTGTTGGTTTGCTAGTAGAATAGAAAAAGATAAAGTAGAAAAACGTCGATTTTTCAATAAAATACAAAAAATTCCTGGTCCTAACTGAAATGTCCAAAATATTCCTGGTTTGCTGATCTGCTAGACACCCTGAAGGTAATTTCTTTTATAAATTAATCACATAAGATGAGAAATAAGGTGAAAAGGTAACAAGGTAACACGTATTGAAAAATCTTTCTCACCCTTCGCTGGTAAGAACATCCTTGAGTCGTGCCCTAGTGATCAAATGATCATCGCATTTAAACCACTGATCTCGCTGCTGTCTAATAAAAGCCGTATAATGCCCAGTCTCAAGTGATCCTTCATGATTAATAACTGCAAACAACGAATATCTGTTGTCACTGAAGGTCGGATCTTCTCCATTTTTCGGCAAGTTTTCCAGCGAACTATTGTTGTTCCCATTTCGTCTGTGAGACATAAAAGGAGTCATGTCCAGTTTTTCCGGGAATGAAATGAAGGTCGAAATTTTCTTGTCCTGGATACTCGAGTGCTCAAACCTCTTCAGGTGGAAACTGGCTACTATTGGCAGTTGCTTCATGGTCAATTGCTTCGTGCTTTCCTGATATGTCTGACAATTGTTACACTTGATCTTAGCATTCGATCCCAAATGTTCAGCTCGAGTGAATCGCTCTAAACAATCTAGTAAGGATGTTGGGGGACCCGAACTATCATTTATTGAAGTTCCTGCCGTTGGGCCAAGGTCCAGGGATATGTCCCAAAACGGGTCTATTGTTGTTGAGACACCACTGAAAAAATACAAAAATTAAATAAAACATTTGAATGAAAATCATGAAGATTTTATAATCTTTCTTGGCTTTCTTAATCTTATTGGCTTTCTTGTACTGCAAGAAAGTGTGACTCACTTGCAAGCCTGACAGACGACATCGCTCTGCAACCCGCCTGTAAAAATTTGATCGATAATACAGTTACAGTGATGAGGATTGTCCTTGACGAGAATCGGAGCAGCCTCGCAATGTCTGTGAAGAACGTCGAGTGTGGCGATAAAAAACTCGTGCGCGTCTTGCTGTTCATATCCCGCTAAGTGTCTGGCGTGTGTCCAGATTAAATGAAGGAGTTTATGAAGCGTCAAAGGGGCTTTGCTTCCCGAGTAAAATTCTTGAAAGAGCTGAGCTACTTCGCAAACTAAACAACGACTTGGTTGCGGGCAGTGATGTCTGTCAGCAAGGAAATAATCCCGTAAAAGTGGAGTGTGGATCAACGCCTGAACTATGCAGTTCATAAAACACGTGCTTCCAAGATTTATTAGTCCTCTTAAACCTGCAATCAAAAATTGAATTATATTTTGCACAAGAAATTCCTAGCAGTACAAATTTGGAATCTTACCAAATTATTTCTAATAGTAATGAGTCTAAATTTATAATGATTTACCTATAGTGGAATTTTCTACGACTCGTCTTCTGCGTGGATTTTTTCTTAATAATTCCGCTTCGGTTTGAGTGGGTTCCCACGCACGATAAAATTCTCCTAGGCTTAACGACTTTGCAGATTCGCTCCATTGTGATTTTGCTACCGCTAATAATTCTCGGTCGTAGACGTAGTCTCCGCATTGGAAGCATAAAATATTCCCGTAACACAAGTCCACAGCTATAAATTAAAAGAGATTGGAATGAAAGCAGGGTTTCAAAGTACTGGATACAAATTGTAGGAAAAAAAACGGGTTTAAAAACTTGCTTATATGGGTAGTAACACATGCCCTTAAGGTATTTGATGGGATTTCACAAAATTTCATTGGTATTTTAGATATTTTGAAGATTGAAATGGGATTTATTGGGACTTTGAATAATTTTAAGGAATTTAAAAGGATTTTACAAATTTATTGAAATTCTTAAAATTAGACTAGGAATTACAAATTTCTATATTTCAAAAATTAAAATCTCTGAATTATTTTGCATACTTTTGAAATACCTTAATTTAAAAGGGCTTTACGAAATTTATTGAGATTTTAGAAATATTAAGTGAGTTCACGAAATTTCGGTATTTCGAGAAATTTTAAAGGATTTTTACGAAATTGCAAGAAATTTTAAGTAATCTTCAGAGAATTTACAATTTTTCATAGAAGATTTTGGGAAGTTCTATGTAATTTTAATCAACTTTAAGATATTTTATGAGATATTAAGTAATTTGAAGAATATTTATTTCCTTAAATTTTTAAGGATTTGGTAGGATGCTTTTAGATTTTCAAGAATTTTATAGAATTTAACGAAATTTTATGGAATTTTGAGTAATTTTAAGAGATATAATGAGACTGAAATTTTGAGTAATTTTAAGCAGTTTTAAAGAATTGCACCAGATTTGAAGGATGTAAAAGGGATTAAAATTTTTCAATTATTTTTTCTATTAGCAAAAGGTGTGCAAAAACGAGAAATTAATCGCGCGCAGATCATTATTGTATAATAAATAGTTATACTACCTAAAAAGTGTTTTTTCGTTTTGGCATGTTCCTGTATATGCCCTTTAACGTAACAGCCAAAGAAAATACAGTGGAGACACGAATGTAATCGATCCTTGTACGTTTTGCAGGTGTGACAGAGACAACTGACTGCCTGTAAAAATAAAATTATATTTTAGACTAATTGTATTGATCATAAAAACAAATAAAGTAAATCTAAATTAATTACAGCCAAAATCTGAATCAAAATTCCTTTTAAACCAAAATATTTTATTCTTATTCCTAAAAATCAATACCTAGGAAGGTATTTTATTTCATAATAAAAATATCTACGTTTGCATGACGTGTCTGTTCATCAAAATCGATTTGACTGATTTTGAAATCCACGTGGCTTTTTCATCAAAGTTGAGCAACTCGCGAAAGTTTTTATATAAAAAGCATTTCGCAATTTTAACAAGGACAAATCTAACTTTCGGATAAATTTCTTATCAAAAGAAATAATACGTATAAAACTATACGTTTTTCGCGATTAAAGTACGGCCCTGAAAGTTGCAGATGTTTCCCTTGTCATTTTAGTTTTTAGATACCTTTAATTTTTAATTTAATTATTTTATTGTACAAGCATTTATTTAGTTAAAGATTCTATAAACACATATTAATTTAAATAATTTCATTGAATCTAAAAATTGTTAACAATTTTTTTTGTCATTTTATCGTATATTATATTCTGATAAAATAGTAGCATATATGCTCGAATTCAGTAACGTGCAGATCAACGGTACCTGGATTACCTTCGCATCCTAAAAATCCCGTTATTCAGAGATTTATATTATTAAATTACAAAGGCAAATCTGAGAAACCCTTTCTAAGGTCCTTCCATTGTTTCGACTTTGGGAAAAATGAAGAAGAAGAAGAAAAAGAAGAAGGATGAAAACTATTATTTGAAACAGTTCCAAATATACAAATATTACAGACACTCTCTCGAAATAATTTACATAAAAGCAAAAGTTTTCTAAAACTAATATCTTTGTCTAAAATGATACTTTAAAAATTTAAAACAAAAATGAAATCAAATTGTACAAAGTTTCCCGAGTATATTTCACATAAAAATAAACAAAATGTCTTCAGAAGAGTTCCCAGAATATACACATAAAACAAAACGAATAATTCCACTTTCGAAACCTGTTTTTCACCGAATCTAGACCGCAAACACGAAATTTAATTACACAATTTTAAGCAAAGGGCCACAGGGACCCTGATTCCTTCGCCAACAATCCGTCCCTGAAGAAAACGTGAATGAACCGACAACCGACGTTTGTGTGTGAAGTACACCGCATGTGAAAAGCGTGCACGTAAATACCACGTCCATGTGTTATTCCCTCTGAGGGAAATTTGACAGCTCTCTCTGAATTTTCACAAACATTTGACACTCATCCCAAAAAACAAATATTGAAGAATTCCTTACCCTAAACACGCGTGTAAAATGCGAAAAAAGTAAATGATGAAATAGCAGACAAATAATTCGCAAAAAGGCAATGAAAAAGAAGATCAAGAATTAGAATTCTAATGCCGGTATTGTCACAGGTTGAAAGAAAAGTCCCACCTTTCTAATCCTGGCTTCGTTGGAAGTGCTGGTGACGAAAAAAGAGTGAATCACTTTGTAGGGCTGTATACCCTTGGCTGCCTTGAAATTATTCAAGTGTATGCAGCCATGGTCGCTCATCTCAGGCTGGCACGAGTGATGATGCCGTGGTTAGTATTCAGGTTGTTGTTGTTGTTTTTGCGAGTCACAGAGAGTCCGGAAAACTCTCTTGATTTTCCTCGATTTTCGGGCCCTGGCACTCTCGAAGGGCACCGAGGGAATCCAGTAAAAAACGGTTGGATGAACAGGGTGACGAACAATGTGCGCGGGGCGTAACACGCTGGCCTTGGCAGTAGTAGCGCGCGTGTCTTTGACATGGAAATTTTCGGAAAGCTCGGAAAACTACTTTCATATGTTCTCGTCGGCTTGTCACGTTGTTAGGTTGAAGTTGGAAGTTGGAATCGGCATCGGTTTTTGGAGTAGAGAAGAACGCGCGTCGTGAGAAAGCTTCTCGTTCTCGTTCTCGATTACAAGATAGAAGGGTATTCGGGTCTAACTTCGTCACCCGGGAACCCAACCAGCCGGTCACTGCAGTGGCGGCATCGGTACGTGGTTCGTGTAGGGGGGGTAGGGGGCTACCCACTCTTTACCCCCACTTCACACCCTTAAGGTCATGTGATAATTACCATAAGAGTAAATTTAGTTTTGCCAACTTTACGATTGAAATAATAAATATTTTTCTCTGAAACTAGAGAATTTTCCTCCGTTTCATGAAGATAGATCGCCTAGTTTTAGGGAAAAGTATTTATTACTATGAATAACGTAAAGATGACAAAATTAAATTTACTCTTATGGTAATTATCACACGCCCTTAAGATCGCCCCTGAGCCAGGGACAGATTTTATGGGTGATGCGCCCCGAGTAGAAGCAATAGATTTTCCTTATAATTAAATAAGTTTTAATTTCATTTTTTTTATTTTTAATGAACGAAATTACATGTTTTGTTTTTATAAACATGCTTTTTACATAAGCCATTAATTCTATTCTATCAATATCTGTTTGTAGAATAAAAATAAAATTTGCATGAAATTATTTTTTTACAAAATAAAATTTTTCCATTTTTTTTGGGAAGCAATATATACGAAAAAATCTGCCCGCTTACGCGGGCACATTCTCATGCACACGTCGCCCTTCGCGTGCTGGCACCTATTTTTTAAATTTAAATTACTACAAAATGAAATGGAATGCGAACGAAAACTAATTTACTTAAGGGCATGTGATACTTTACCATAAGAGCAAATTAGTTATACCAATTATACATTCAGAATAATAAATATTTTTAGTAAATAAGAGTCAACAAACCTTCGCCTCATATAGACGGAGGTCTATTGACTTTTATTAGCTAAAAATATTTATTATTATTAATGTATAATTGGTATAACTAATTTTCTCTTGTGGTAAAGTATCACATGCCCTTAAGGTTCTATCGACCTTAAGGAGCACATTCTCATCAGAGCACTCGCGCTCGGCTTTGTTTAACAATATTTTTCATGAATAAAACGAAAACTACTCATCCTGTTGAAAAATGGTTCAAGGGGCACATGTAGATCTTTTTAAGGCCAATAATTATGTTTCTTATCATTTTCTCTGTATTTCGCGTTATTTGGCTCAAAATTTGAATTTTAGATTTTTTAAGGAAATTCAAAAACTTATTATGCGTATCCTATAGAGTGTTCAAAAAGAAACATTTTTCATCTTTAGACTTTTTTTTTCATATCGTACGTTGTTTGGCTTTTAATTCAAGTTTTATTTCATTTTTTTGGATTTTCAAAATATTATAAGTCTCAATTTTTTTTTTATCCAAAAAAGTCATTAAGAAAAATTGTTCGTCTTTTTGAGTACTATGAAATTCGTCATTAGAATTTTTAAATTAAAAAAAAAAAGTGGTTTCAAAAATTTTCAGAATGCTCAAACTTTTTAAATTTTTATCCAAAATGGCTGGCCAACGAACTTGATCTTCATTTTAGGACATTAAAAGAGTATACCAAAGAACAATCCAAACGGTCAATTATTTCGAAAGTTATCGTACTCACAAACTAAAAATCTATAGACAGACAGACACATTCGTAAAATCATGTTTTTCGGGTTCAGGAGGTCCCAAAACGTGGACATTTGATGAAAACTGGGGGGGTCAAATTTTACACAAATCTAATACATTCTCTCTGATGAGAATGTAAAAATTTAAGGAACATATTTTGCACGGTTATGAAAGTTCTACAAAAAGTTTTTGTACTCATTTATATTTTTCATCGTTATCGAGAAAAAAAAATTCAATTTTTATAAACAAAAAAAATCTCTTCAGTCTATGGAAATACCCACAATTTTTGTTAAGTATTTAAGAAAAATATACGTTTGTATAAGAAAAACTTTAATCTTCACATGAATTTTACGTGAGTTAAACAATTTTCATATCGTCAGAAAATTATTTTTTATAAATTCGAATTTTAAAATTTTTTGACAATCAAAATTTCATTGTTTAGTCTACGTAAATCTTACAGGAAGTTTTCCTTAGACGATCGTATGTTTTTCTTAAATATTCAATAAAAATGGAGCCAAGAGAGAAGGGAATTCTTTTGTTTATGGAAATTGAATTTGTCTATTTTTTCGGAAATAGAGCAAGATGTCATAAAGTGAGTACTAGAATTTTTTTAGAACTTTCTTAAGGGCATGTATTACTTACCCAATCCCTACCTTACCGACATTTTTTTTCTGCAAACCTACTTGTACATTTATTGAAATATCAAATTGAAAATTTCTAAAATTAAAGAAAATATGCTAAGGTATGTTCATCTGGTCTTAAATTTTTGTAAAAATAAAAAAAAATTCAAACATTTTTTTTTTATATAAATGTCAATATTTAGGACCAGATAAACGTACCTTAATACTTTAGCTTCAATTTTAGAAATTTTCAATTTGATATCTCAATAAATGAAGACGCATAGCGTTGCACAGAAAAAAAATGTCGATAGGGTAGGGATCGGAAATTTTTTTTATAAAAAAAATTCTCGCCACAATTAAAGTTTTTTAGCCTGTATAAAATTCACAAGGTGTTTTCCGTATTTTCCTCACGATAGTATAAATTCAAAAAAACTTGGCAAAAAATATAAGTTTGGATTTTTTGAGTAAATCGTCGACTTTTAGTATTTAAAAAAAAAATCATCGTAATTTTGTTAATATTGAACATTTTAAAAATTTTCTCGCGGATTTTAAAAGAAGGCGATAAACTCTACCAAAATCTGAAAAGAAATCTGAAATATCTGAATTAGGTAAAAAATTATATAAGCTTAAAGAAAAAATATATTTTTTTTGAAAAACGAAACCGCAAATTTAAATACGCATAACTTCGTATATTTTTTTTCACGAAATAACAATAACTCAAAATTTTCAGAATTATTCCGGAATTTGCATCCGAACCAAACAGTTTCATTCCGATCTAATCTAAAGGAAGTTTTCAATCCGAATTAATGCGAAGTCCATTCAAAATCAATCTAATGAATCCGCCAATCCAAATTAATCAGAATTAATCCGAATAAATTTGTTGAATCCGATTTTATCCAAATTTTTTGGAATTATTTGGATTGATTCAGAATGAATTTCAATTCGAAGCTCTGACTATGGAAACAAAATATTATGTGTTTATTATTTATTTTAATTTTTTATTTATCATTTTTATTATTTATTTTATTTATTTTTTTTGCTGCTTGATTTGAAATAGATCGATCTAAACTGGATGGGGAATTCCCAAAAATAAATCGAAATGGATTAGTGTGCTATTTATTGCGGGAAAAACCTTTAGACTTAAGCCCTGAAACCATAAAAAGGGGCACTTTTAATTTTATAAACTTTATTGAGGTCTTTGAATTTCAAAGAAAGTAATAAATCGCACGTGGTTGCATGGAGCTATAGGTACAAATCAAAATTAGTTAAAAATAAAATTTTAATTTTTGGTTCACCTAAATTTACCGAAATTTTAAATTCCCGAAATTAAATATTTCCGAAATGGAAAATTTATAAAATTGTAGCTAAAGCATTAAGGTACGTTTATCTGGTCCTAAATATTGATATTTATATCAAAAAAAATTTTCAAAAAATTTTAATTATTTTTACAAGAATTTTGGATCAGATAAACATACCTTAGAATATTTTCTTTAATTTTATGAATTTTCAATTTGATATTTCAATAAATGTACAAGGATTGTAGATAAAAATATGTCGGTAAGGTAGGGATCGGGTAAGTCTTACATGGCTTCAAATATAAAAATGCAACAACTTAGATTAAAAAATGAATATTCATATAAAGTATTAATTATATTAATTATAAAATAAATAAATTAAAAAAAATATTTGTACTATGTGCATCGATTTGCGGGTAAAAATAAAAATAATTTAAGTGACTATAATTGGTTTTTTTATATTCTTATTATCACTCGCAAGTCCAGTTTTATCCCCTCCCTTTTTTTAATTCTTCAGTGATTCAGTCTACTTCAGTCTTTCAGTAATTCAATTTATTTTTAATTCTCTGTGAAGCAGGAACTATCTTTCTACTCTTAATTTTTAAAAAGTTTAAATTTTCTCCGCGAAACGATTTCAAATTTGAAATTTGTAATTTTGTAAACGTGATTGACGTGTGACGTGATAAACTAAAGAGAAATGCGCATGAGTAGCTGCTAAGTTTTGCCTGTGACAGACATGTGAATGAAGTTAGTTGAAATACATTTTAAAAAAATAGAACAAAAATATACTAATTAATATTAATTAATTTAACTTTTAACAAATCTTGATGACACCTTAAATCTGAAAAGAATTCTCTTTAAAAATAGGAAGATCGCAATTCTGTGAAGCTGAATTCAAATTCAGAGTCAGAGTCACGTGACCAAAAATAATTGAACCTAGCGTTACCCGAGTCTGTCCGTTGCACTCAAGTCACGACAAGCAATAGAAGAACAAAACGAACGCGGGAGTTTATTGTGCGGTTTATTGTTTCTTTGTGAGTACTTAGGCTTCGATTTTTCTAAAAAAAGTGTATTCTAGAGATATGATTTCAAGATTATGTTTGTTATCAGAGTTTCGATCGTAAAATATAAATGTGCGTCAACGTCTTCGAGAAATATAATGGATACATAATGTGAATGAGAGATTGGTCTCTAACCTCTTCTCTTCTCCGATATCTTTTGTTTTGAGTTTGTCGGTTTTTGGTGTTTGATGAAGTTTGGGGGTTTCAAGGAAAGTCAAGTGAAAAGGAAACAATGGCTTATGGAAGAGAAAACAAGAAAAGGAAAGCTAACAATCCTGAGGATCCTCATGAGGCAAAAAGGGCACGAGATCAAGGTGTTGATGGATCTTTTGAGCGGGAAGTAAGTTGATTTGAAAGATTCAAAGATCACACATCTGTCACATGTAATCAACTTCCATGTTTTTATCAGGAAATAGGTTTTTGTTTTAGATATCGATTTGCGTCTGTTGCGGCTAGCTTTTTTACTGTTTTATTTTATTATTTTCTTCGACTGTAATAAAAATTCTACGAGGGCTTTTGTAGCCAATATTTCTTTCGAAATATCATTTTTTTTTTAATTTTTCATTCAGGGTTTAATTAATTTTAAAAAAAATTTTATACGCGTTTAATGATGAATTACAAGTGTATTTTATTGAGTTTGTAATAGTTAAAGATTTGTTCTTGAATCTTTAAGAGTGCACAGTTTTTTTTTAGAGGGATTCCCTCTTTTTTTTTTAAAGAAATTCCCCTTTTTTGAGAAATTCCCTTTTTTCTCCCAGTTCTCGAAAATCTTTCCCCTTTTTCCTTTAATTAAAAATGTGCCTTTTAGTCAACAGTATAAACCTACACGAAACATATAGAAATATAGATTTATAAAAACGTTTTTTTGTTCACACTTGGAAAAATATAAACATCTCGAATTTTTAATATAACTTGTAAGTATTTAAGAATCTATGCGAAGTATATTTAAGTTTTTTTTGGTCCACAATGTTGGGAAACAAATAGTTTTAAATAAATATATTCGTTTACAGTGAGAACCAAAAAATGTTTTTATACATTTTTTTAAAATCTTTATTTTAAGATAATTATTATATTCCTTTAGTCTACGTTATAAACAAAAGAATAATTAATATGCTTTGTATAAATTCAGAAAATTGACTGAATAGAACACTATAATTATATACAGATAAATAAAAATTTTTTGTCGACCCTTGGTGGTTTTTCAAATTCGAAGTTTAAATTATATTATTAAAGTATGAACATTTATTTTATTTTAGTAACATGACATAAGAGTAAGATAGATTGATAACGTATTAGTTTGTAACTTATCAGTTCTTTTTACAAAATGTTGATAGCAGTTGATAGTGATTTTTTTTTGGAAGTCATTTGATAATTCTGTCAAGGAAGCATATTTGTATTGTTATACGTGTTTATTGTTTAAGATTACAACAATAATACAAAGTTATGAAGGTGAATAGTACATATTTTCACAATTTTTTCTTATTTGCAGCAAACTATTGGTAAAGTTAAGCGCGTTTTCATGCGCAATTTTATGTGTCACGATGCACTAGAAGTTAACTTAAATGCAAATGTTAACTTTATTGTTGGACGCAATGGAAGCGGCAAAAGTGCTATTTTGACTGCTTTAGTCGTTGGCCTTGGAAGCAAAGCCAAAGACACCGACAGAGGAAAATCCATAAAAGGTATACATAAATCCATAATTTGTAAATTTATAAAAAAAACTTAGAATATTAAAAGTATTTGCCATTTTCCTAAAAGGACAAAACTTCTTGTATGTCTACATTTTACTTTATATTAAATTTCCTACTTGAATTCATGTCTTTTCTTTAAAAAAAAATGTTTTATAATATCTACAATCTACAAATAATAAAAAATTGTTACAGATTTTATTAAGAAAGGAAGGAACACTGCAACAGTTGACATTACTTTGACAAATGCAGGAACTGGTGCCTATAAACATGGGATTTATGGAGATACAATCACAGTTTCTCGGTCGATTGGTACATCTTCCTCTTATAAAATTAAAAACTGGAGAGGTAAGAATAACAATAATAATAATAATAATAATAATAATAATAATAATAGCAGCAATAATATAATAATAATAGATAGTAAAATAATCATTTTACAAAATATAATCTTAAATGTACTTTTGTTTCATTTAAGGCGAGGTTATCTCAACAAAAAAAGAAGAACTCGATAAAATCATAAATGCAATGAATATTCAGGTCGACAATCCCATCTCTGTGCTGAATCAGGACGTATCTAGATCATTTCTGGTGACCTCTTCGTCAGCGGAGAAGTATACCTTATTTATGAAAGCTACGAGATTGGATATTATTGGTCAAAACTACAAAGATGCTCATCATTGCAACGAAGATTCCCGACGTCGTTTACGAGCCACTGAAGAGGTTTATATATTAAATATATAGTTTTTTATATATTAATTATATTCAATTATTTTATAATTATTTCTTTAAAAAACTGACATTGTTTTCCTCACTTCAGTGTCTCTTAGAAACCAGAACAGAAATTGAGCAACTGGAAAAAAGTCTGCAGATGCTGGAGGCTGTAGATGAAGCTCGTGAACAGTACAAGAACTTACAAATCGAATTGCAGTGGTCGATTGTATTATTTCATTCTTTATGCTTTCAATATAAATTTTAGTAAACTATATTTCTTATTTAAAAATTTAATTTTTATTCAGACAATTGCGGAGGAGAGATCATTGAACCAGATACAGAATCAAATGGCCGAATACAAAAAAGCAGTTGAAAAAATTCTTACAATTGACGAGGAGAGAGAAGAGAAACTGACTAAAATAAATAACAAAATTGAGTAAGCCTCTGTTTTAAAAATATTTTATAGTCCCAAAATAATTTCAATTCGTCACGATTAATTATTTTATATTCTGCAGGGAATTGAATGGTAAACTACAGGAAGCAAAGGATGAAGCCTCTAATAGTGATCAAGCATACAGAACAGCAAAAACTGCTTTGTTGCACGGAAAAGAGGGTCTCAATGCTAAATCAAAGGATCTGCGATCAGTTCAAACTGTAGTGCATCGAGCGGAATCCGATATCGATCTTCTTCGAAAGGAAATTGAAAAACTGGAAGCGTAAGCCTATCTAGTTCCTGTATCTGTTTTGGACTTTTTTCTTTTAACTTTAGAATTAAGTTAGTAATTTTCTATACAGTGGAAGCAGCAAGTTTGAAGCTGAAAGGCAAGAGGCAAGAGAAAGGTTAGCAAAATTGGAGCAGGATTTGGATGAAGTTGAAGCTACTTTACGTACCAAACAAACCGATCAAATGCATGCCGAGAGCAACAAGGCCCGACTTCAACAACAAGAACGTACTTTGAGAATTCAAGTTGATGCCTGTACGACCAGGATAAGTGAGTGGAGAATTATATGTGATATAAGATAATGGAAAACATTTTATCTTCATTTAAAATGTTAATTAATATGCAAACACAGATAATACAGTTTTTTTTTGTTTTAGATCAAATTACACAAAAGTTGTCAGCAATTAAGAGGCAGTCCAACAATGCGATGACTGTTTACAGTCCGAATATGCCGCGGCTTCTTAAGAGAATCGACGAGGAATTTCGAAAAGGCAGATTCAAGGAAAAACCTCGCGGTCCAATTGGCTCTTTTATTAAGTTAAAGGATCAAAATTGGATTCCAGCAGTAGAAAATTTCCTTTCGCCTTCTTTACTGAACGGATTTTGTGTTGACAATACTCAAGACGCAAAGAAACTTGGAATGATTATGAGAGAGGTTTTCCGTGATGAGAGATGCCCGCAGATAACCTCAAGCAAATTTCACGACAGAGTACGTGTCCAAAAATTTTGGAAATACGATTTTTAATTTTCTTTAATAATTTCTCTTGGGATAATAATTAAAATATGGGAATTTAGGTTCACAATGTTGAGCAACATTGCGCTTATTCATCAAAATACTCGAATCTGTTGGAGGCGATGGAAATATCGGATCCGGTTATAGCTAATTGCTTGATAGATCAAAAAGAAATAGAGTGTGTGATGCTAATTCCAACTAGCGCAGAAGCTTGTGCAGTCATGTCAAATGCACAAAATGTTCCCCGAAATTGCAAAAAAGCTTTCACACAACACGGAGATCTTTTCTTCCCAGATCCGAATTATAAAACTTACGGTGGGATACGAGGAATGAGAGCGAAGTTCCTACAAGTTTCAACGACTCAAGCAATTCAGTTAGTATCTTTTTGAATTTTCTATCGTCTGAGTATTGATCGAAGATGTAATATTTCATGCTTAATTAACTTTTTTGATATTTTACTTTTTTAGACTTTTGGAAGAAGACAAGGAGGTTGCTGAACAAGAACAAAGCAGCGTTCTTAATGAATATAATGAGATTTTAAACAAAATAAAAGAAACGAATTCTGATTTACAAAAAGTGAACGTAGAGGTTTCGAAATTAAGAAACATGGAAGGAAAAATAAAAAATGCCATGGCTTCTTTAAAGGACAAACTTGAGATGGAAAACACCACTTCAGTGGAAGTTTATGTAAGTGGATTAAAAGTTTTTTGTGTAATCTAATTTATCATAAAGTTAGTTTTACTTTAAAAGAAATTGCATCGATTTTAAGTGAAGCATGAAGAGTGTGTGTCAATTCAAAAATACTAATAATTTTAGACCGAAGAGATGGATCGTCATCGAACAAAACTTCAAAAAGCAAAAGTTGAAGAAGAGCAATTAAAGAAGGAAGTTGCTGAAATGCAGGCAAACATTGCGCAGTTGGAAGCAGAAGCTAAGCGATGTCGAAGTATCATTAATGACCTTGAGTTTAGGCTCAATCCAATCAGGGTAAATAATCTTTTTTTTTTTTTAACAAAAATCGAATCTTTAAATTTATTTTTATATCTTTCAATTAGAAAGCCTTTTTTTATTTTACATCAATTAAAAATTAACTATCAGCTCTGAACAACAAACGAATTTGTCCTTAGGATCAAATAAATCAGCTAAATGATCAACGCAATGATTTACGTTCAAATGTCGAAAACGCATCAAGAAAACTGCAGTTCGCTAAGCAAAATGTTCTGAAATGTACTGCAGACTTAGAGAAACAACAACGTTGCGTTGACGCAGCTACAAGGAAAGCTTTAGAACATGGCGAAAGGGTCGAAACACCCAGGTACTAAAAATGAATGAAATACCTCTTTATTTATCAATCTTAATTTATTTTTGTAAATTTTAAATTATATTTTCTTCAGAACTGCAAGAGAAATTAAACATACAGCAGAGGAGGTTAAACGTCAAATTGAAATGATTGAGAGCGAATACGGCTCTAAAGATGATTTGAATAAAGAATTGCAGGAAAAACGCGATAATTATAAAAAGGTCATTGATTTTGCAAAGATTCTGATGAAATCCTGCGAGGTAATTTCATTTAAATGTGCTAATAATTATATTTTGATTTCTTAGAAATATCCTGTAAAATATATAACTGTTTTGAAATTCTCCAGAAACATCAAACCAGGCTCATGAAACGGAGACTACTTTATAGAGACATGAAGAGGGAGATCGGTCAAAAAGTGCAAGAGGCTTTCCAAATTGTATTGCAGCTTCGAAAGTACAAAGGATCAATAAAAATTGATCATAAACAAAAGTTGCTTCAATTGGAAGTAAATCCTGAAAATGATGTCAAAAGGACAACGAATGATGCGAAATCTTTATCTGGTGGAGAAAGATCTTATTCCACTGTTGCATTTATTTTAGCTCTTTGGGATTGTACTGGACTCCCATTCTACTTCCTTGATGAGTTCGACGTCTTTATGGTAAATCTTTAAATTCAGTTTTTCTTCATATCCGTTTTGTTTTTAATTTTAATAAATTACTAATTCGTTAAAAATTTTATTTCACAGGATAAAGTCAACAGGCGGGTTATTATGGATATTTTGTTGGAACATACAAGGTCTCATCCTCAAAGTCAATTTGCGTTTTTGACTCCTTTGGATACCTCTAGCATTCAAGCTAATGATAAGATTACAATCCACCGGTATGATATATTATTTTTACACTTAAAACTTTTATTACATTTAAATTTAAATTTCTTTTTAATGGAAAAGTTTAAAACCATTTTTAAAATTACTGAACTTTTATTACCAAAAATTACTTAACACCATATATTTATTTACAGGCTGGCACCACCCGAAAGATCAGAAAACATGGAATAGATTTTTTATTAGAATTTACTTAATTTTCCTTATTTAAATATTTCTGTTAACTTATATTTTTTAAAGAATCTAAGCTTTAGAACAAGAAATGTTCGATTCACTGAACGTATTACCTAAGATAAGTTATTCGTTTATATTGTTCCTATAATATAAAAAGTTTATTGTTTTTAATTGTGTTTAAGTTCCGTTTAACGTCTAAATTTAGAATTAAAACTCAGACTATTTAGTATTCATTTGATATTACATTCTAGCTTAATATTTTTCTGCGATCAAAAATCAAACTATTTAAGATTTACAAATTGTATTTCGTCTTTCAACGTCCATTCGTCAGTTTGTGAAGGAAATGTTAATTAATGTTAATGCATTACAAGGAAACCAGTGCCTTCAGTATTGTACAGTTAGAATATAGTTTGTTTTGTACAAAATACTGAGACCATATATATAAATCATTTCCGCTCTTCAATTGTTTGTTCTTGATTTATTTAAAGTTCTGTGCACGTTCTTCGAAATTTTAATCTACTTATTCGGCTTAGCTTCTGTTATATACTTTTGCGTTGTTTTTTTGGACCATTTTAGAGATATGAAATATTTTTCCCATATTGGTGAAGACCTTTCTTTAACATTATATAGTATCTTTCCTGATGGAAAAAGGATAGTAGAGTATGTTAAGTAACTAGGCCAAGGTCATTTCACGAATGTAGTACACCAGGGTGGTTGCGCGTAATGCTACTTTAGATTACGAATGTATTACACATCCATACATGTAGGCGTGGTCACATGGAGTAATATTACAGACTTCAGAGAAAGTCACTCGGACGTATATAATTTAGTGGCGATCTAATTTTGGAAACATATTTTCAAGTAATTATTTTTTACACCAATAATTCGAACCTTCGGTCTTGCAAAAAAATAATTTAAAGAGATTGCCAAGCGCAACCAGGAAAAGATTTCATTGGCTAGGTCAGGCGTCAGGGTTTAAAATTCATGTGTCAAAGGTCAAATGTGAAGGGTTAGATGTTACAGACTTTGACCCCTTTGACTCCTTTGGAACAGAAGTGATATTAATTCTACACAAAAAAAAAGACTCTAGAAGAAAAAACTCTAGATGTATTATTCATTTCTATATCAAGTCTGGAAGAATATTGAAAATGTATTAAAAATGTGATATTTTTAATCAATGTTTGTACCTAGTTGTAAGTTTTAGATTATTCTTTATAATTTACAAAATTTTTGCGATTAATGATTTATTTTTACTTTCAAACTGGTAATAATAAATATTTTTTGCCAAAGCTAGGCCATTTACTTACATTTTGTACAGACGGAAATAAATGGCCTTCTTTTAGAAAAAATATTTATTATCGTAAACGTTAAGATGGCTAAACTAAATTGCTTTTATGGTAAAATATCTTGTGCCTTTAAATGATTAAAAATAATTTCAAGGGAACTGAAAGGATTTCAAAAGATTAATAAAGATTCTAAGAAATGTTTAATAATTAAAAAAAATTTCTAGGTATTTCAAGAGATTTCGAATAATTTCATATGATTTAAAAAATTGTATAAGGATTTAAGAAAGTGTATAGTAATTTTAAGAATTTGATGGGATTTTTAAAAGAGTTGAATTATCAAAAGGTTTTTTCAGAGAGTTTATAAGATTTCAAGTTATTTTAACAGATTTTTGAGAATTGAAAAGAAATTTAAGGAAATCCGGGAAATGAAAAGAATCCTTAATTTTCCTTAGGATGCGGGAAGTGGATTTCCGGTTTGAAAGAACTTTTTCGATTAATCTAAATAATTTTATTTGACACTTGCAACTTATGTTAAATCTTTTGAAATCTTTTATGAATTATTTTCAAATCTTTTAAAAAAAAACTTTAAGATTTCATCAATTCCCTAGTAATTCCTTAAAATACTTGAATTCTTAGAAATACTGTAAAATTATATTTTATAATACACCTATATATGTGGAATTATTTTGTCTGGTTGGACACATAAAACAGTTTGACGGTTCTCATTCGATCAACTGAGTTAAGAAATTTCTTGTTCGGTTCTACTCGGATGGGTGTCTTCGTACTAGATAGAGTGTTATTTATCAGATTTCACTCTCAAACTAATAATAAATTATTAAGTTCATTGAACTGCACTGGTTTTAATGCAAAGTTCTAATCTAAAAATTCGATTTTTTCATTTTGCTTAACAAATATTAAATTTGGAATTTTTCCCTCCGTAGAATTAATTAATTTTTAACTAGAATTATACGTACAGAGCGAAAAAATATTTATCTATAATTTTCGTTGAGTAAAATGGAGAATGGAATTCTGAACTTAACACTTGGGTCCAACGCCCTTAAAAAAATGCAATATGCAGCGCCGGATTTAAGTTTAACGGGGCCCTGGGCACTAATAGTGTGGGGACCCCCTTGTAAGGGATTTAAAATTACAATTCATACAATATTTATTCCATATTTTTTTAATAAGTCATACATTTTATGAGTGTCTGAAAATATACGATCTAATTCGATAATGTCGATAAGAATGAAAAAAGTGGATATTAATTTTGTGGGGGCCCCTGGGAACGTGCCCCATGTGCCCTTATGTAAATTCGCCACTGTCAATATGGAAAAATGAGGGAATATAAATGTTTATTATCAATTAAGTAATTAAAAAACTCAATTTTTCCAGTGGAACTGACGACCGAGCAGCATACGTAAATCTCTTGAAGGAATTAAGAATGGCTTTCGAAGGAGAACCAAAGAGTTGTGGACAACCAAACCCGATTCTTTCTGTTGCTGTACCTACGAATTTCGAAGCAATCTTTGCAGGGTAATTACTCATTTATATAATTCTACTCTAGTTTACCATTTTGGCTTTTAATTGTAAAAAGATTTAATTTATTTAATGTAATTTAATGTAATTTAATTAAATTTGAATTAAATTCAACTGCCATCAGTTATCAGAAGAAACTCACTGTCATAAGTATTATTATTAGATTAATTTTTTTAAGTATTCGAGCAATACCAAATTAATCGAAAATTTATATTTCAGGACATCAGTGCCCGAGAATGGGTGAAAGTAAGGTGTACCAAAAGAAAAATTGATGATTGGTATGCCAACCTATGGAAAATCATTCACACTCGTTGACAAAGATAAATTAGATATTGGTGCCCCAGCTTCCGGCGGTGTAACTGCTGGAAATTTTACTAACAAACCTGGTTTCTTGTCCTACTATTGAGGTATCTATCTACATAATTATATAAAACTGAGATCATTCTAAAAATCTTGAAATTGTATTAAATATTTTGAAATCCATTGAACTTCCTTACAATCACTTGAAATCTCTCGATATCCAATAAAATTCCTTAAAATTTGTTTAAATTCCAAAAAGCCTCTTTAAGTATCCTAAAATTCAATATTCTATCCTATCTTTCAAGATGTCTTGAAATCTTGTGATATCCACAAAAATCTCTGCAAAATCCTTATTGATAACTTTTCTGCACTCTTAAAAATCTCTTGAAATTCCCTAAAGTCACTTAAGGTCGTTGGACCCAAGTGTTAAGCTCAAAATTTCATTCTCCATTTTACTCAACGAAAATTATAGATAAATATTTTTTCACTCTGCAGCTCTAATCTTTTTCCAAATATAAGACTGCGTACAGAGCGAAAAAATATTGAGTTTCGATACATTTTGCATAAAACGAAGAATTCTAAATCTAACTTCAAAATTGAATATTATCATTTTACTTAAAAAATATTTGAATTAGATATTTTCTCGCTCTGTACGCATAATTCTAGTTAAACATGGATTAATTCTACAAAGGGAATACATTCTAAATTTAGTATTTGTTGAGTAAAATGAAGAAATCGAATTTTTAGATTAGAACTTGGCCCCGACACCGATTTCCTAAAATTCTTTAAAGTTTCGATGAAATCTCTTTAAATCACGGGTAACGTCGGGAAAATTCCTGTTACTTTAAATATAAAATGTAATTTAAAAAAACTTGTAGCAATAATTGTTTTTCATTGGTAACTAGGTCTGTAGTTTCCTAACCAAAGATTTTAAAAGTGTTGGAGTCAAGTTCTAATCTAAAAATTTGATTTCTTCATTTTACTCAAGAAATATTAAAATTGGAATTATTTCCCTGTCTGGAATTAATTAATTTGTAACTAGAATTATGCGTACAGAGCGAAAAAATATCTAATTCAAATATTTTTTAAGTAAAATGAAAATATTCAATTTTGAAGTTAGATTTTGAATTCTACATTTTATGCAAAAAATATTTATTTATAATTTTCGTTGAGTAAAATGGAGAATTGAATTAATATTAATATCTATTTCATATTTAATTGAAATTTCAGACGTCTGTAAGTCGGACGAATTTTTTTTAGAATTATTGGAATAAAAATATCAATAATAAACGTTTACAAGCAGAAATCTCAAAAAATTTAATAAAATCCTAGAAACCTTTCTAAATCTCTTAAAACACGAAAACGTTCGAAATCGCTTAAAATTCGTGAAAATCTCTTAAAATTTCCAGAAACTTCTTGAAATTCTTTCAAATTCTATGATAAAAATTAAAATTCTTTTTATATCCTTTAAAATTCATTAGAGGTATTAGAAATCTCATCAAATTCCGTGAAATCCCTTAAAATTCTACATAAATTTTTGAAATCATAAATCTTTTGAAATCTACATTAAAATTCATTAAAATCTCTAAATATTCCTGGAAACATCTTGAAATTCATTTTGAACGCCTTAAAATCATTAGAAATATCGTCAAATTCTATAAAATCCTTAACAATTCTACAAAACCTTTTAAAAATTAGAAAAATCTCTTGAAATCTTTTACAATTATTAGAAATTTATTCGGCGTTGTTAGGGATTTTAAGATATTTTAAAGAATTTAAAGGGATTTCAAGAGTTTTCGTAAGATTTGAAAAAATATAAAAGGATTTTACAAGATTTATATTAATTTTGAAGAATTTCAAGGGATAAAAGTACTAAAAGTTTTTTAAAAATATCTAGAGATGCTATAAGAGATTTTGATGAATTTTGCGAATTCGAAGGGATTTTTAAAAGAGTTGAAAATAGTTATCAAATTGACTTTTCAGAGATTTAACAAGATTTAAAAAAAGTATAAGAGATTTCGATGATTTTTGTGAATATTTTAAGGGTTTTCACGATATTTTATAATGCTTGTTGAAAGATGTCTTTTCCTGAAATTTTAAGAGATTTTTTAAAGATATTTTGAAACTGTTTTTGAACTTTTTAAATTAAATTTTCTTTTAAATCATCTTATATTTGTAACCTTTTTAAAAACATTTTAAATAACTAGAAAATTTGGGTAAATCTCTTGAAATATTTTAGATTCTTTTTAAATCCTTAAAATATTGTAAATCCTCTAAAATCCCTACTAAATCCTTAGAATCATTTAAAATATCTTGAAATCATTAAAAATATTTCGAAATTCCATGGAATTCATTAAGATTACTTAAAACTTGAAATCTATTCAAATTCCTAGTACTTCCTTAACATAATTTTAAATGGCTTGAAATCTGTTGAAAATCTTTTGAATTCCTTTGAAAAAAATCCTTTGAAAAATCTCTTAAAATCTAGTGAAATCGATAAAAATGTCTTAGAAATCTTCTGATAACTCTTATGAACTTTTTTAAGAATTCATAAAACTCTCTAAAAACAAATAAAATCTCTTAGAATTCTTTAACAATTTTTTAAATCCTTCCAAGTTTTTTTATCACTTAAAATTCCTAAAATTTTTTAGAATACTTTTTAAAATTCCGCGAAATCACTTAAAATACTTTTAAAATCCCTTGAAATCTCTTTAAATTTCGAACAACGTCAGGTAAATTTCTGCTAGTAAATAAAAATAAAATAAAGTGCTTTTGAGAACTTCTTTCTCCTATCTTTAATTCAGTAAATGTTAAAAAAAAAAAATCAAAAAAATTCGTCAGATCAGACGTCTGATACTTCAATCAGGTGGCCTCATTGTCAGGGAAGTTAGGGAAATATCAGGAAAATGCAACTAGTTTTCAGGAAAAATAAAAATTGATATTTATCTTAACTATGTTATTTTTGTCGTATTAAATATATAACTTTTATAATTTATTTAACAAATTTTAGAAAGTATCCAAAGATTTAGAAGAATTATAAATAATTTCCAGGTATACTCCGAGATTCTCTAGGCTTCTAATGATTTTAAGACATTTTCAATAATTTAGAAGGGAATTTAAGAGGTTTTTAGGAATTTTAAGAGATTTTTATAATATTGAAAAGGTTTAATTGATTTTTAAAAGGTATTCATGGAATTTTAAGAGATTTTTAAGGAAGTTTAGGGAATTCAAAGAATTTTAGGGAATTTTGAAATGTTTTCAAATATTATAAAGGTTTTATTTTTACGTATTTCAAGGGATTTAAAAGTTTTTCGTAGAATTATAAAGAATTTTAAGAAACTTGTAAGAATTTAAAGAGATTTTAAGGAATTGTTAATATTATCGTGGAATTTAAAAGAATTTTAAAAGGCGTGTAAGATTTTTAAGAAATTTTAATAACTTTAAAGTGATTTTAAAGAACTTATATTTTCCTCATGGAATTTTAAAGGATTTTACAGTAATAATTTTAATTATTGAATTAATTCAAGGAATTTCGACAGATTTTAAACGATTTAAAAATGTTTTAACTATTCTAAGGATTTAGTAAGTATTCTAAAGACCCAGTGGGCAAAAAATTGAAAGAAGTTCTTAGAACGTTCTAAAAACGTTCTAAAAACGTCCTATGTCAGGCCAAAAAATGTCCAATGTTCCAAATACGTTCTAAAAATATCTTTGGAACATTGGACGTTTTTTGGCCTGACATAGAACGTTTTTAGAACGTTTTTAGGACATTCTAAAAACGTCTTTCAATTTTTTGTCCACTGGGGAATTTACGACTATTTTTTCTAAGGATCTAAAAAGAATTTAAGAGAATTCAAGCGATTTACCCAAATTTTCTAGTTTTTTAAAATGTTTTTAAAAAGGTTATAAAAGTGAGATTAAAAATTATTTTAAAGTGATTTTGAGGAATTTCAATTTTTTTCGTGAGATTTAAAAACATTTCACGAGATTTTTATGATTTGTAATCGATTTTTTAAAGTAATTGTAAAGGATTTCAAGTAATTTTAAATATTGTAGTGGAATTTTAAGATACTTAAAGATGTTTTTAGGAATTTCAAAGCCTGACATAATATGACGTTTTTAGGACATTCTAAAAACTTCTTTCAATTTTTTGCCGACTGGGCAATTTAGGAAATTTTAAAGAAATAGACGAGATTTATATGATTTATAAACAATTTTGTAAAATAATTGTTAAGGATTTCATGGAATTTTAAATATTGTATATATAGTTGAAAATGTTTTATGGAATTTTGAGTATTACAGGAAATTTTAAGAGATCTTTTCAAAAGTTGTTGTAAATTCCAGAGATTTTTACGAATGTTAGATGCTGTGAAGTGATTTTAAATTTCAAAAGATTTAAATTGATATTATAGAAAATTTTTGAAAAATGTCAATAGTATTATAATTGAAAATTTGTAAGCATTTGTAATACTTTTCTGTCAGGGCAATTTGTCTGAAAGTCAGGGAAAAGTCAGAGAAATGTCAAGAAAATGGAAAAATTGAATCATGTGCTCACCCTGTTCAACCCAATCTAATTAGTGAATTGATGTTAATATTTAATTTGTAATTGCAGACAATCCTGGCATTAAAGGCGTATAAGAAGAACAAAGACTCAAGTATATACTGTAATCTAGGGCACTTTATTTATAAACAATATACATCAACATTTAGTGGTAGTAAGCGGGGGCGGCGTAGGAAAGAGGGGCAGCAACTTTGGCGTATGCGGGGGCAGCGGCGTAAGTGGCAACTGGGGCGGCAACTGGGGCGGCAACTTTGGCGTATGCGGGGGCAGCAGCGTAGGTGGCAACTGGAGCGGCGTAGTGAGCAGGGGCAGAGTAGACAGCTGGGGCAGCAGCTACAGCCTTGACGGCAACATGAGCGGGTTCCTTGTGTACGACAGCGTTGAATCCGTTGACTGGGTCAGCGGTGTAGTCGACAGTTCTGCGGGTTCCGTCAGATTCAATGAAGGAGTAGCTACCATGGACAACATCTCCATCGCGGGATTCGTGTTGGCTTTTGGAGTCTCCGGTTAAACCGTCCTGGACATCATAAGCGTAGCTGTATTGGGGATGGGGATCGTATTCGGTGTCGATCGTCTTGGCAACTACAGCCTTAGCTACTGGGGCTGCTGCGTAGGCTACAGCTGGGGCTGCTGCGTAGGCTACAGATGGGGCTGCGGCGTATCCCAGAGGGGATCCGATGATTCCAGCGTTGGCGACAGCCACGAAGGCGGCGAGGACTACGAACTGAAATTAAATTTTTAATTTGTTAGAAATTTGGAAAATTAGATTCTTCTCATGATTTGATTCAATAATTATGAATTATTGTGAATAATAGTGAATAATGTAATAATCGAAAGGTATCTAGAGGATTTATGGGACAATTAACATTGGCAACGATTTTGAACAAGTCTCTTTGTTACTTAAGGGTGTTGGAGCCAAATTCTAATCTAAAAATTCAATTTCTTCATTTTACTTAAGAAATATTGAATTTGGAATTATTTCCCTGTCTGGAATTAATTAATTTGTAAACAGAATTATGCGTACAGAGCGAAAAAATATCTATTTCAAATATTTTTTATGTAAAACGAAAATATATAATTTTGAAGTAAGATTTTAAATTCTTTATTTTATGCAAAAAGGACTGAAATTAAATATTTTAAGTATTTTGAGCTTGGGTCCAACGCCCTTATAATTCAGGGTTGAATAAGAATCAATAAATAATAGCATTATCTTAAGATTATATTTATATTATATTATTATAGATTAGACTGTAGAGTAGATATTGCGAAATTGCAAGTGCAATTTGTTTATAATTGATTTTAATGTTACGTAGTTCAGATGTACAAAGTAATTTTTAAGAGTTTTGAATTTTGCTATACCTTGAATGCCATTGTGTTGATTGCTACAGTTGCTGGTTGCAAATGATATCTTTCGCTGTTAAGATTTCGACTTTTATAGGAGGTGATCCGAACGTTAGATATATGTTGTGATGTAAGGAAACAGCCTACAGTCAATTCTGTTGGCCAGGGCTTTGTATTACGAGAAATTGGGCAAGAAACTGGATCACACCCAAACGCGATGCTGGGGGCCTGATATGAGAGGCCCATTACGTCGACTAGGCCGCGTCCTTGCCTCCAGTTACTTAATCCTGTATGAGCTGATATAATGAAATTTTTTCTAGTCATGCAGAGATCATAGACTTTATACAACTTGAACGGGTACCTTTGGATAAAATTGCAAAGTCACTACACCTTTTTCAAGGTCAGACAGTTGCAAGAGTTTACAATAGGTTTTGGGTGATGTACTTCAAGGATAGAAGGCAAGGACGTTGGACTTAAGTTAAATTGAATTTTATAGAAATTAATTAATTAAATTTCATGAAATCCTTAAAGTTGTATAAAATCTTTTAAAAATCAAATATCTTGAAATCCTTTTAAATTACTATAAATCTCAGAAAATTCCATCAAATCCATATAAAAATTCCAGAATAACTTTTAAAAATCAAAAAATTTCTTGAAAGCCCTTAAAAAATTCACAGCCTTTGAAATCCTTTGAAATCGTTTGAAATTCTAAAAAATCTTTTACAAATTGTAAACATTTTTTGAACTCCTTCGACAATATTCCCTGAAAAATTTTAACATCTCGTAAAATTCACAGAAAATTCTTGAAATCCCTTAAAATATCACAAGAATCTTGAAAATCATAAATCTTTTGAAATCTCTGTGAAACTTCATGAAAATCTTTTTAAAAAATCTTAGAGACCTCTTTAAATTCCATGAAATTAATTAATTAATCTACCCCAACTTGCAAACTGACCAAAATTATTTTCTCTTTCTTCTTATAACTTGAAGTCATTCAGAAGCCAATCAGATTTGAATCTATAATATAGATTTTTGTAAGTGAGATTTTTGAAAGATTGTTAGAGAGGAAATTCAAGAGGTTTCTAAGAATTTTAAGGGAATTTGACGATTTTTAAAAATGATTTTTATTAAGTTCAAAAACATTTTTTTTTTTAGGATTTTAAAAAGATTTTGTAGAATTTAAAAGGATTTTAAAGTTTGTCCTAAAATTTTAAGGGATTTCATAGGATTTTTCTCATTTATAAAAGATTTTGTAGCATTTTTAAAGATTCATGGAATTTGATGAAATTTCTAATACTTTTAATGAATTTTAAGGGATATAAAAGGGATTTTCATTATTATCATGGAATTTTAATTTCAAGTAGTTTCTGGGAATTTTAGGCGATTTAAGAGAATTCAAAAGACTAATGATTTTTAAGAGACTTTATGGCGGCATTTTTAATGATTTTATGAAATTTTATATTAATAATAATTTTAAGGAATTTTAATAGATTTTTCTGATTTTTAAAAGATTTACGGAATTTTTGATGATTTCCTAGAATTAGACGAGATTTTTAAAACTTTTAACGAATTTCAAAAGATATAAAGGGATTTTAAATCTTATCGTAGAATTTTAAAGAATCTCAAGAAGTTTCTAGGAATTTTGAGAGATTTTCACGACTATGAAGAGATTTCAATAGATTTTTATTACTTTTAAAATACTTTATGGGATGTAAAGGATTTAAAAAAAAAGTTAGGAAAATTTATTGAGGGATTTGAAAAGATTTTTATGATTTTTAAAAGATTTTGTAGAATTTACAAGGATTTCGAAGGTTTTCGTAAAATTTTAAGGTTTTCAAGAAAATTATCTAATGTTAAAAGATTTAGTAGAATTTAAAAGAATTTCAAAGGTTATACAGTTTTTCGTGGATTTCAAGAAATTTGTTCATTTTGAAAAGATATTGTGGAATTTTTATGGATTGATGGATTTTTCTGAGATTTCTAAAAAGATTTTTAAAAAGATTTTTAAAGAATTTGATAACTCTTAAAATATTTTGTAGAATTTTTAATGATTTCATGGAATTTGACGTGATTAAGGAATTTCAAGAGGCTTCGAGGAATTTTTAGCGATTTTTATGAATTTTATCGTGAATTTTAAAAGATTTATGATTTTGAAAATTTTTCTCGAATTTTAACGGATTTCATTGAATTTGATGAGATTTATAATCCTTTTAATGGATTTTAAAAGATAAAAATGGGATTTTAATTGTCTTTGAAAAGATTTTTATGGTTTTTAAATATTTTATAGAATTTACATGGATTTCGAAGGTTTTTATAAAACTTTAACAGATTTCGAAAAATTATAATTAGAATTTCGAGGAATTTCTAAATTCTCAACATTTTCTGAGAATTTTACAGGATTTTATGGGATTTTAAATGTTGTCACGATATATTTCCAGAAATTTTAAGAATTTTAAGGAATTTCAAAAATTTTTGTGAAATTTTAAAGGACGAGGGCAAACCAACACATTTGTTTGGGGAATAAAAAGAAAAAAAATTCTGATTGAAAACCTCAGAATTTTCAAAATTCTATTCTTGGTTTAAAGATAAATCGATGGATATTAAGACAATAGAAGAATCGATGTTTTATTAAAGGTCATCAGATACATATTTGAGTTCCAGCATCCCCGCAGGCTAAGGTGTCTACTTTCTTGCCCAATTTCTCTCCTTGGCCAGTCCTCTCCCAAAAATCTATCATGGTTTAATCTTTAAGGACATACATATGTCTATCCTGAACTCCTCGCTATAAAAGTCAAAATTTTCGCTAAGATCGATATCATTTGCAAACAGCAACTGTACCAATAAACATATCAAAATGGTCTTCAAGGTTCGTAGAATCGCCTCTATTACAACAAATACAAACTTCTCTACAATCTCCACATAAAAATAAAATTACAGTATAAACACTAGAGTCACTCGCATCACTTAAAAATAAGAATCCAAACTTTTATTTATTAACAAATTACCAATTGCACAAATCAATCCCGTATCGGCTCAATTATCATCAGACTTCTGCTCTCAGTTTTGCTCTGAACTCTTATTTGGGCAATTTCAAGTCTAACCAGAGGACCCTTTAATAGATTAGACTTGATTACTTATTTTTGTTCTTTGTTTATTTTGTCCGAATTGTAGGATCTGATTTAAACTTTTATTTTTTAGTTCATCATCCTCGCCGCCTTCGTGGCCGTAGCCAATGCTGGAATCATCGGATCCCCTCTGGGATACGCCGCAGCCCCAGTAGCTGCCGCCCCCTTGGCATACTCTGCAGCAGTTGCCGCCCCAGTTGTGAAGACTGTCGCTGCTGCCCCAGCTGTCTACGCTGCACCAACTTACGCTAAATACGCCGCTCCCCTCTCCTACGCTGCCCCAGTTGCTCAATACGCCGCCGCCCCAGCATACTCGACCTACGCCGCCGCCCCAGCATTCTCCACCTACGCCGCCGCCCCAGTGCACGCTAAAGTTGCTGCCCCTCTGAGCTACTCTGCTCATTTGGGTTACTCTGCCCCAGCTTTCTACCACTAGATCTTTTTCAATTATTTTTCAATGAATTAAATGAATTAAATGAGTTAAATGAATTATTTAAATAAATTTTCGTAGAGTCTTAACTTCAGCTTCTGTTTTTTTATTCGTCGAAATTATTTTTTTTTTCTTATTATATAGTTTCTGAAAATTTCTTTTTATCCTTTATAATCCCTAGCGAAAATTTCCGAATCATTCTGGAATTTGTTTCTGAACCGAAACACATTTAAAACTAATCCGAATGAATCCGGTCAATCTGAATTAATCAGAATTAATCCGGACTTTTAATCCATATATATATATATATATTAGGACTTTTAATACGATCTAATCTGAAGGATTAGAATTAAGGAATGAAACTGTATATTGTTCGGATACAAATTCCGGAATGATTCGGATTGATTCGGAATGAATTTCAATCCGAAGCTTTCGCTAAAGCACCTGTAAGTAACATTTTTTTTTATGATTTTAAAAATATTTCTGGGAATTTTAAGGGATTTCGACGATTTTCAAATTATTTTTATGAAATTCAAAGGAATTGTGGGATGTTTAAAAGATTTCATAGAATTTTAATAGACATCATGAAATTTTAAGAGAGTTTAAAGAATTCTAAGGAATTTTAAGGGATTCGAAATGTTTTGAAATTTTGAGGAATTTTACGAGGTTTCTAAGAATTTTTAAGAGATTTCAACGAATTTAAGCGATTTATAAGGTTTGTGTGAAATTTTAAGGGATTTCCAATTTTTAAAAGATATTTGCGGAATTTTTATGTATATAACGAAAGAGGTTCTTGGGAATTTTTTTTTTTTTAGAGATTTTCATAAATTTTAACAGGGATTTCAAAAGATTTATGATTTTGAAGATTTTTGTGGAATTTAAAGAGATTTCAAGAGATTTCTAGGAATGGTAGTATATTTTAAGGGATTTTTAAGGTTTTTTGTGAAATTTTAAGTGATTTGAAAAGGTTTCTGGGGGTTTTAAGAGATATTAACGGATTTTAAATCATTCTTTTAAGTTTCGAGGAATTTTAAGAAATTTTAAAAGGTTTCTGAAAATTTTACGGGACTTTAAAGAATTTTTAATATTTCCATAAAATTTCCAAGAATTCCATGGAATTTTCTGCTTCTTTTAACAGATTTTATACAACTTGATGGATATCATGAAATTTAATGAGATTTCTAATAAGTTTAATGGATTTTCAAAGACGTAAAGGGTCTTTAAATTTTATTGTAGAATTTAAAGAATTTCACGAAGTTTCTGGTGAAATTTTAAAGATTTTCATGAATTTGAAAAGAGATTTCATAAGATTAGTATTAGTTTTAAAATATTTTGTGAGATTTGAATTAATTTAAAGTTTGTCAGGTAATTCTATTGAGGGATTTCCAAAGAAGATATTAAGTTATTTTAACGACTAAAGGGATTTTAAGGCATTTACGAGATTACATTATATTTTCAGGAATTTCAATGGATTGAATATATTAACATTTATTTTCATAAATTTTAAAGAATCATAGAATTTTTAGTTATTTTAACGATTATAAGGATAGGTTGTGGAATTTTAAGGAATTTTATGGAACATCATGTAATATCAAGTGATTTTACGATATTTAAAGGAATTTCACCAGATTTTCAAGGATGTTAAAGGGATTTTAAGATATTATACAGGATGATAATTTAAAATTATTTTTTTGAGTTATATCGATAGGTGTGGAATTTTAAGGAATTTTGTGTAATATTAAGATGTATAATGAGACTTAATGGGATTATGAGTAATTTTAAGTAATTTAAAGAAATATCAATCGATTTTGCGAAATTTGAAGAAATTTCATAGGATTTTTAATAAGTTTAAGGGTTATAGCGACAGATTGTGGAATTTTAAGAAATTTTATGGAACATCAAGGAATATCAAGGAGTATCAAGTGATTTTATGAAATTGAAAAGATTTTCATCAGATTTTTAAAGATGTTAAAAGCATTTTAAGATATTGTCTGGGGCTTTAAGTTATTTTAAGGACTTGATTGGATTGTCAGGAATTTTAAGAGATATTTCATGAGAGTTCATGGGATTTTAAATGATTTTAAGGGATCTTACAATATTTTATATTTTAGTAATTTTAACAATTTTTTAAGAATTCAAAGGATTTACAAAAAATTTCAGTGGATTTTTCCGAATTTTTTTTAGAGATTTAATCAGATTTCATGGGAATTTGAGTAATTTTAAAAAATGTTAAATGAATTCACGAAATTTAAAAGAATTTCACCAGATTTTGAAGGATAATAAAGTCATGTTAAGGAATTTTATGAAATTCATGAAGATTCCTGAAATTAGATAATTACAAGATTTTATATTTCAAGAATTAAAACTTCTCCATTATTTTTTGAACTAGAAAAAGGTGTGCAAAAACGAGAAATTAATCAATTAATCAATTAATAATTGCTAGTTGTAATAAAAACATTATGTGCACAGCGAAAAAAAATATTAATGATAGTTACATAAAAATCAAAAGGATCGGGGGAGGCGTTGTGGTTTAAATAGTCTAGTGCCAGGGTATCGTTTCAATGAGGGTCGAAGGGTAAAAAAATCTCCGAAAAAATCGTTACATAATAAACAAATAATAAAAAAAAACAAAAACTGAGAATACGATTGTACTAAAGTTTATTTAAATACAATTACTTAATTTAAATACAGTTTAAAAAATTTAGTGATAGTAAGATCCTGCATATCCAGCAGAGTAGGCCAGAGGGGCGGCAACTTTAGCGTGGGCGGCATAGCTCAAAGGAGCAGAGTAGCTCAATGGGGCGGCGTAGCTCAGAGGGGAGGCATGAACTTTAGCGATCGCTGGGGCGGCGGCATAGGTGGCAACTGGGGCAGCGGCGGCGTAGGTCGAGAATGCTGGGGCGGCAGCAGCGTAGGTTGAGTATGCTGGGGCGGCGGCGTAGGTCGAGTATGCTGGGGCAGCGGCGGCGTAGGTCGAGTATGCTGGGGCGGCGGCGTATTGAGCAACTGGGGCAGCGTAGGAGAGGGGAGCGGCGTATTTAGCGTAAGTTGGTGCAGCGTAGACAGCTGGGGCAGCAGCGACAGTCTTCACAACTGGGGCGGCAACTGCTGCAGAGTATGCCAAGGGGGCGGCAGCTACTGGGGCTGCGGCGTATCCCAGAGGGGATCCGAT